>WNYA01000198.1:77415-206726 GCA_019512145.1 Engystomops pustulosus | reverse complement strand
TTAGGGCTTTAATCCACACAATAAGTTACATTACTGTAGCAGACAATACTGCTTAGGACAGTCCTCTTTATCTGGCCAATAGTGGACTTATAGCAATTATTATAGGTGGATATGGACCCCGTATTGTGCCCACTATCTCACATTTCATACCACTGACCACCTGCAAACTGCCTATGACCCAGTTCACACTGTGCTTTTAATCCACTGTCTGTCCTGTGCATCTAGTGGTTTGTGCCACAACAGCTTGTAATATAGTGCAATCTTTTTTAAGAATCCCTAATAAAAGTGATGTTTTACTTTATTTTTTCACTTGTCCGGATATGGGTTAATCTTGACTGCCCAAAGGCAGTTTTGTAAAATATTTCCTCTGAGTCTAATCCCTGCCGTGACAATAAGGTCCATTGTTTGTTGTATAGAATAGGGAATATTTTCTTGGCACTCTTTGGGCCCCTTGGTACAACGCCACAGCCTACCTGAGTATTGTTGCTGACCATGTCCATCCCTGTATGAGCACAATGTACCCTGTAACATCTGATGGCTACTTTCAGCAGGATAATGCGCCATGTCATAAAGCTGGAAGCATCTCACACTGGTTTCTTGAACATGACAATGAGGTCACTGGACACAAATGTCTCCACAGTCACCAGATCTCAATCCAATAGAGCATCTTTGGGATGTGGTGGAACGGGAGATTGGCATCATGGATGTGCAGCCGACAAATCTGCGGCAACTGTGTGATGCCATCATGTCACTATGGAGCAAAATCTCTGAGGAGCTTCCAGCACCTTGTTGTATCTATGCCACGAAGAATTGAGGCAGTTCTGAAGGCAAAAGGGGGTCCAACCCGTTACTAGCATGGTGTACCTAATAAAGTGGCCGCTGAGTGTATACGGTAACAACTAATTACATATTAACTTCTATTTTACTGACCCATTTTTATATGAATTATGGCGATTCCTGGAGTCCGCCTTTGATTGTCCTCTCTGCACAGGATTACATAGTAGTGAAGAAGGTATCGGGTGAAGAGGAAGAATGGGGCCAGCACCAGTTCCCCATCACGGAGCCTCCACTGAATGAAAGAAGAACTTCACAGAAAGTTCTAGAAAACATCAACACCATCATTTATCTGCTGACTGGCGAGGTGAGCTCTGCATGGATATAAAACCCTCCAAATACTGCGGAAGGGGGTAATAAAATTCAGATTATGACATCATGGGATTATGACAGTGGGCGGCCTATGATAATATTTTACTGGCCACTCCCGCTGCCTCTCTCCTATATATTGTGAGCCGAGGGAATCTCTCCAGCGATATCCGCACGATCCCTCATAGGGGCGGTGAGATTGCAGGGACTGGGTGATATTAGCTTCAAAATGAAATTAATTCCTATTTTGTATTGGTCGTTTTCAAATGTAATATGTAAAGTCTACGGCTAAAGGGTCGTCTGTTGTCATGTTTTTTACAGTGTAAAATATTACAGATTAACTAAAGGGTTTTTTTTTCCTTACAAATAAATAGCTCTTGGGATGTAAGACAACTTTGCCTATTATCCTTGTTACCTTTATACAGCAGTTTCTTTTCTGTACTGAGACTATACTGAGAGTGTACTGAGAGTGTACTGAGACTATACTGAGACTATACTGAGACTATACTGAGACTATACTGAGACTATACTGAGACTGTACTGAGAGTGTACTGAGAGTGTACTGAGAGTGTACTGAGAGTGTACTGAGAACGTGTACTAGATAGTGTAACATTGGAGTGTACTAGAAGTGTACTCGAGAGTGTCACGAGACTGTACTGAGACTATGAACTGAGACTATACTGAGACTATCTGACTACTGCGAGTGTACTGAGGTGTACTGAGAGTGTACTGAGTACGTGTGTCTGAGAGGTACCTGAGACTCATGTAAACTGAGTGTACGGCTTACGAGATGATGTACTGAGAGTGTAACGATGTACTGTAGAACTATACTGAGAGTGTCCTATGGAGACTGTTACTGAGAGTGTAACCTGAGAGTGTACTGAGACTATACTGAGAGTGTCTGCGAGTGTACTGATACTGTACGAGAGTGTACCTGAGAGTGTATACGAGTGCACCGAGGTTGTACCGAGAGTGTACCGAGAGTGTACCGAGACTGTACCGAGAGTGTACCGAGAGTGTACCGTTCGGTCACAGTCTCGGACGTACTCGGTCAACTCTCGTACACTCTCGTACACTCTCGGTACACTCGGTACACTCTCGTACGAGCTGTACCGAGAACTGTACTGAGAGTGTACTGAGACTATATGAGCTTGTGTACCTGAGACTATACTGAGATGTACTGAGAGTGTACTGAGAGTGTACTGAGAGTGTACTGAGAGTGTACTGAGATTGTACTGAGACTGTACTGAGACTATACTGAGAAGTGTACTGAAGTGTACTGAGAGTGTACTGTAGTGTTAAACTGAGACTATACTGAGAGTGTACTGAACTATACTGAAGTGTACTGAGACTATACTGAGTTACTGAGTGTAACTGAGGTGTACTGAGTACTGAGAGTGTACTGAGAGGTACTGAAAGAATTACTGAGAGTGTACTGAGAATGCGAATTGTAACTGAGACTACTGAGAGTGTACTTGAGAGTGTACTGAGAGTGTACTGAGAGTGTACTGAGAGGTGTACTGAGAACTAACTACTGAGAGTGTACTGAGACTATACTGAAGTGTACTGAGAGTGTACTGAATTATACTGAGAGTGTTACTGAGACTATACTGAAGAAGTGTACGGAGAGTGTACTGAGAGTGTACTGAGACTATACTGAGACTATACTGATGAGTGTACTGAGAACTTAACTGAGACTATACTGAACTGTACTGAGACTGTACTGAGACTGTACTGAGAGTGTACTGAGAGTTGGGTAACTGAAGGTGTACTGAGAGTGTACTGAGACTGTACTGAACTATACTGAGAGTGTACTGAGAGTGTACTGAGAGTGTACTGAGAGTGTAACTGAGACTGTACTGAGAGTGTACTGAATTGTAATACTGATAGTGTACTGAGACTGTACTGAACTTACTGGAGTGTACTGAGACTATACTGAGAGTGTACTGAGACTATACTGTGAGAGTGTACTGAGAGTGTACTGATATGCTAGAGTGTACTGGAGTGGTACTGAGACTATACTGAGATGTCTGAGACTACTACGAGTTACTGAGAGTGTACTGAGACTATACTGAAGCTGAGCTAACGGATGTACTGAGAGTGTACTGAGAGTGTACTGAGACTATACTGAGACTATACTGAGACTATACTGAGACTATCTGAGAGTGTACTGAGAGTGTACTGAGACTATATGTCCTGTGTGATCATGTGACCGATCAGGTTTTGGGATTCTGTGGATCTCTTTCTCCTCTCTGGAGGAGTGGAAGTATTTAGAGGAACACCGTATGTACCGGGACGTCGTACTTGTTGGACGTTCAGCGGCTTTTCTTATCTCCAGGTATTTTTTGATAATATCCTTCCCTCACTAGTAATAAGATATTTACTCCCATGTATCTTAGATGTTTTTTCGCATCTACAGAAGGATCCAGGGAGGAATATACTACCAGCCCCATCATCCACATCATTTTTTACTCCCATGAGAATCCGGAGGGGGTCGCAATGTTCCTCAGGACCGGTAGTCTCCATATTCTGATTATTCGCATCTATGTGTCCGATATTTCCCTGCCTGTTGGAAATAGAGCCAGAATTTTGCATCATTAAATTACCATCGAAATCCTGGATAAAGCAGATGACACTTATGTGGCTGTGGTCTCCTTCTTATATTTGTTATTCATGGCCCTCCTTCCTTTTAAAATCAACCTGTAAAATTATACCATGAGGCTGTAAGGCTCTGGGGGGTGTTACCAGAGACCTTTCATGTTTTCCCCTCTGCACTATTCCCTTTCCCCCTACCTGCTTTAAGTACTCACACAATGGGAGAGAAGTGCGGCTGCACATGTATCATAGTGTCAGTTTTTACGTGTGAAAAAACCCTTGTCCATCAAGTGCAACCAAGAGATTGGATGAGGAAGATTATGGGAAACAATTCTATATAACATAACCATCAATTTTATTTAGGTGTTGAAAGGGCTCTAGACCCTTCTTGAAGCTCTCTGCTGTCCCTGCTGTGACCAGCACCTGAGCTCTCTGCGGTCCCTGCTGTGACCAGCCCTGAGCTCTCTGCTGTCCCTTGCTGTGACCAGCGCCTGAGCTCTCTGCTGTCCCTGCTGTGTGACCACGCGCCCGAGCTCTCTGCTGTCCCTGCTGTGACCAGCGCCTGAGCTCTCTGCTGTCCCTGCGTGCTCTGCTCCTGAGCTCTCTGATGTCCCTGCTGTGTGCCAGCGTCCTGAGCTCTCCTGCTGTCCCTGCTGTGACCAGCGTCCTAGCTCTCTGCTGTCCCGTGTGACCAGCACCTGAGCTCTCTGCTGTCCCTGCTGTGACCAGCGCCTGAGCTCTCTGCTGTCCCTGCTTTGACCACGCCTGAGCTCTCTGCTGTCCCTGCTGTGACCAGCGCCTGAGCTCTCTGCTGTCCCTGCTGTGACATCGCCTGAGCTCTCTGCTGTCCCTGCTGTGCTCTGCTCCCCGATCTCTGCTGTCCTGCTTGACCACGCCTGAGCTCTCTCTGCTGTCCCTGTGTGACCAGCGCCTGAGCTCTCTGCTGTCCCTGCTGTGCCAGCGCCTAGCTCCTCTAGCCCCTGCTGTGACCACGCCTGAGCTCTCTGCTGTCCCTACTGTGACCAGCGCCTGAGCTCTCTGCGTCCCTGCTGTGCCCACGCCTGATCTCTCCTCTGCTGTCCCTCCGTCTCTGCTCCCGAGCCTCTCTTCGTCCCTGCTTTGACCCAGCCCGAGCTCTCTGCTGTCCCTGCTGTTTGACCAGCGCCTGAGCCCTCGGCCTTGTCCCGCCCTGCTGTGACAGCGCCTGAGCTCTTCTGCTGTCCCTGCTGTGACCAGCGCCTAGCTCTCTTCTGCTGTCCCTGCTGTGACAGCGCTGAGCCTCTGCCGTCCGCTGTGACCAGCGCCTGAGCTCCTCTGCTGTCCCTGCTGTGACCAGCGCCTGAGCTCGGCTATTCACAGATTGACAGTTCTCACAGTAAGAAGCCCTGTCTGATGATAAACAGGAAGAGAAGGTGAACCCGGGGACCTGAGTGGGGAAGCGACACATGTCAGGATATCGGGGCCCCGAGCTTTATTGACTCCCCGCACAGCGCATTATACACGGACAATGCACTTACATACACCGGGAAGAAGAAGGTGAACTCCTGGGACCTGAGCGGGGAAGTGACACATGCAGGATATCGGACGCAGGATCTTAGTGACTCCCCGCACAGTGCATTATACACGGACAATGCACTTACATGCACCAGGAAGAAGAAGGTGAACTCCTGGGACCTGAGCGGGGAAGTGACACATGCAGGATATCGGGCGCAGGATCTTCATGCATCCTTCATCCTCGTTGGACCGTCCAAATCGGGGATCGCGACCGGACCAGGTAAGTAAATTTGCGGAAATATCCACAGCAGCTCCTCCATCCAGGCACCATTTCACCTCTTCATAGGCGCAGATCTGGTCAGTCTGACAACTTCTATCCCTAGTAACCCCTCGCTGGCTGTCACTTATTATACCATGTGATGTCACATCCTCCTGTGTAACAGCGTCATTTTAAACATTGATTTTAGAAGGAAGAGGCCAAGGATAACAGATATAAGAAGAAATCCTCTCAATGTGTAACTGTCTAATATGTTTTATTATTATTTTCTTTTATTCTACATTTAATTTACTTTGTGCTGTTATTAAGGTTGAAGATCTGAACGGCATTAAAGTAAAAGTTCTAGAAGAAGAGGATGAGCCGGATATAAGATCTGAGCGGCAGCTTCAGAGACCAGAGATTCCTACAGACGTGGGCAGAAGTAAGTGACAGAGGATGAAGAGTTTGTGCAGAGTTACAATGTTTTCTATGCTGCATTTAGTATCCGTCTATCAATACTGAAATTAACCCAAAATAAATAATTCATAACAACGAAGATTAAAAAGCATCGCCCTCATCCCGAAATGGTTCCTTTTCATGGCTTAAATGTTAAAAAATCAGTTTGTGAACTTAAATGCAACTCACCTGCCGTGTGTCCAATGTCACCACTTGGTCATGTGACCAGGGTGACATCATCCAAGTTCCTTTTACATTTGTACAGTTTACCCCATGTATGTATCTGATCACATGTTATAAATATGTATACAGGTAGTTCCCCGGGTTATGGACATGATAGGTTCCATAGGTTTGTTCTTAAGTTGAATTTGTATGTAAGTCGAAACTGTAGGGGGCGCACTGCAGTCAGTCATATCTCCGGAAATGTGACACATAGAAATACAATTCTGTCTGTCTTATTAAAAATAATATATCTGGATTGGTTGTCTAGGTGACACAGAACTGGAAATATCCACTATTAAAGAACATCTACCATAAGATCACCGAATGTCAGATAATTAGTACTTACCGTCCCAAACCGTCCCCACGTGTTCCAGTCTTCTTTTATTATAACCTTGAACGGCCACATTTCAATGAAATGTAAGTTTGTATTCAAATTAGCCTTGAGGTGCTCTGTGTGAAGATAATTTCTCATAAATGTTGCCATGTTGTCCCTTAGAAACAAGATAGCTTCCTTGGATACGACCACCCCGCACTCTGGCAGCAGTGGCCAGACATGCGCTATTGACCCCTGCCTGACCCCCTGGATTCAGCGATCTTTACCACAGAACGGCTGCAGGACCTGCAGTAACTCCCGGACATTTCTTAAACAAGCCCCCTTTGTGTCTTTGTGCAATCCCACCAGCTGAGGTGGTCGTATCCAAGGGCACAGTCTTGTTTCTAAGGGACCATATCACTACATTTATGAGAAATTATCTTCACACAGGAAAAAAAAAATTAATAACATCTAATTGAAGAAATGTTTATATATGTAGATTAATGACACTGAAAGTGACTGCCCAGACGAGAAGATTTGCATGTGCAAATAGGAATCGTATAGCTCTGTGGCAGTCGTGAAGGGGTTAAAGGAAACCTACCATTAGAAATATAGCAATAAAGGTAGATGTGATAGTCGGCTGATAGTGACAGTGTGGGACTGGCCCACCGGAGTACCAGAGGATCCTCCGGTGGGCCCTCTCTCAACCCATCAGAAAACAACACAATAAAGTATATTTCCTGAGAGATAATGAAGAGTGGGCCCACGGATTGATTTCTCTGGTGGGCCTTAGGAAACCCAGTCCGATACTTGGATAGTAACAATCGAAGCCCCTAATTTACCTAATATGCTAATTAGCAGCAGAGGCTACTAGGGTGTGGAGAAGCCTCTGCGGGGAGCGGGAGCTAAGGCTCCTCCAGGTCCATGCGACCCCACCTACCTGTGGTGAATGTATTTTTGGGGGGAGAAAACCCCTACGTGTCTGCTCTGAATAAACCGTTTCCTGCGCTGCTGATAAGAAGTTTTCACCAATAAATTATTGTCGTTGTTTTTTCCGTCTTTTCCGTGTTGTGCAGCGCAGAATCCTCCAGGACAAATGTCATTGGCTGAGACTATTTTCCAGCTGTTGATGGAGATGGTCTACCTGCTGACGGGAGAGGTGAGGGGCTGTGCGGGTCATTGGGCAGAGGAGGGTCCCGGCCCATGGATGTGATGGTCTCATTGTCATGTACAGGATTACGCCATCGTGCAGAGGATGTCCGGCCACGGCTTGGCTTACATCGGTCAGTTCCATGTGTCTGGAGCTTCTAGCAAAATCCAGGGGGCCGCAAGGGAGCGTCCGCCTCATGTACTGGCCCTGGAGAGAATCAGGGACCCAAAGATCCTGGAGGTCACCAAGAAGATCCTGGAGCTGCTGAGCGGAGAGGTGAGTGCTGCTCGGACACTGTGCTATATGTTATGGTATTGTTATATACAGATGATAGAGCTGCTGAGCGGAGAGGTGAGTGATGCTGGAACACTGTGCTATATGTTATGGTATTGTTATATACAGATGATAGAGCTGCTGAGTGGAGAGGTGAGTGATGCTGGGACACTGTGCTATATGTTATGGTATTGTTATATACAGATGATAGAGCTGCTGAGCGGAGAGGTGAGTGATGCTCGGACACTGCTATATGTTATGGTATTGTTATATACAGATGATAGAGCTTCCCTCCCCGCGTCCGGTGCACGTTACCTGCACAGTTCCCTCCCCGCGTCCGGTGCACGTTACCTGCACAGTTCCTTCCCCGCGTCTGCCAAAGTTTGGAATGTCATTTTCTGTAAAACGTTATACTAAATCTGTTATAAAATAAATAAAATGAAGTGACCAGTCTATTATATATAGAAATAGGTTCAAATTACTGGTATTGTGTGAGGTTTTTGTCCATTTTAAGTCATGGTAACAATTGCATGGAAGTGGCCATTGGCTCCTTGTAATGTATAGTGTGCAGAAATGCCATGTACTATGTAGTGCCATGTAGTATTATAGCAATACAGTTGTATTGCAGTATATGGTAGGAATGATCTGAATATCTAGGGTTAATGTACCCTAGATGATCTAAGAAATAGTGAAAAAAAAAAAGTTTAAAAAATGTGAAAAATGTATAAAATATTCAAAGTTCAAATCACCCCCCTTTCCCTAGAACACATTAGGTATCGCCGCGTACAAAATGCCTGATCCATCAAATATAAAAACGGTTACGGCCGGCGGTGACCGCAGAGACAGGAAAAAAATGATCAAAATGGTAGCAATGAAAACGTCGGCTCATTTTGCAAAAAATGCCCCCTCCCCCCCCCAGCTCCGTGCAAAAGTTATTAACGTAAGAAGATGGCGACATTTTTTTTTTTTCTTTTTGTACACATTGTTTAATTTTTGAAAATGTATTAAAAGGCAATAAAACTTGTATAAATTTGGTATCACCGCGATCGCACCGAACCGAAGAATAAAGCTGAGGAGTTATTTAGAGCGCAGAGTGAAAGTCGTAAAAGCTGAGCCCACAAGAACGTGACGCACATGCGTTTTTTTCCAATTTTTCCACATTTGGAATTTTTTTCCTGCTTCCCAGTACACGGCATGGAATAATAAATAACATCACGGGAAAGTTGAATTTGTTACGCACAAAATAAGCCGTGTGCACAGAAAAATGAAAGAGTTATAGATTTTTGAAGATGGAGAGCGAGAAATGAGCGAAAATACCCTGCGTCCTTAAGGGGTTAAGGTATCTATGTGCAACGTCAACACAATTGGACATAAATCGTCCTTATCACAAACCATTGTTACCTCGTAATTCAAAGTGGACCCTGCACAACCAAAAGGTGAGTAATAAATTCTAGCAAAAGCGATAAATGTCGACACATCAAATATAATCTATTATAATATTATAATATATTCCAAAAGGGCAAGGAATGTGTCATCTGACAATGTACAAAACATACATATAAAACTAATTAAAAATGTACCAAGTGCATAGGTAGAGTCACTGGCAGTCAATGGGGCAGATTTACTTACCCGGCCCATTCGCGATCCAGTGGCGCGTTCTCTGAACAGGATTCGGGTCCGGACGGGATTTATGAAGGTAGTTCCTCCGCCGCCCACCAGGTGGCGCTGCTGCGCTGAAAAGCATCGGAACGCGCCGGAATGCACCGAGCTGGACCAAGTGAAGGTAAGCGTGTCCCAAGCGACACATTTTCGGTTATTAAATGTGGCGGTTTTTCCGAATACGTCGGGTTTTCGTTCGGCCACGCCCCTCAATTTCCGTTGCGTGCATGCCAGCGCCGATGCGCCACAATCCGATCGCGTGCGCCAAAATCCCGGGGCAATTCAGGTACAATCGGCGCAAATCGGAAATATTCGGGTAACACGTCGGGAAAACGCGAATCGGGCCCTTAGTAAATGACCCCCAATGTGTGTAGGGATGACTGGCAACGTACCTTCTGCACTAACAGAAAAGTTCTCCAAGAACACGCCTAGTACCAAGTGATCAACATAAGCATCTCTAAGGACCAAGACGCCACACAAAACCTGTAAAAGGGAAAAGATAAAGTCAACGTGTCATAAATAGTAACGAGCCCCGATACATTACTGGTCCAGGTATAGGTCAAAGGTCTGTAGGTCAGCGCCCCATGTCAAATAGCCTCAGGGTGCTACAATTGGTGTGGAGGAGGTGGAGGACTTCCTCAGGGGTACAAGTTCCGTAACATTTCATTAATATTTTTGAACATAAATAATAATCTAAGAATTCCATTAAGTTTTTTTGCCTGCAATAAATGGGCTACAGAAAGCGATTGTATAGAGAAACAACTGAGGGTTTATTACATAATAAATAACACATTATCCGTATAATAACAGAGATGGAAATATAAACTATAAACACCGACCATTCGAAGAATAATTAACAATAAATAGTAATTACGGAACCTTTCAGGTGTATTTTCTAGCTTGATGCACATCACAAAGCTTTCTTGCTTAGGTTATATATAAATTCATGCAGGATCGAGGCCCTCACTGCTTGTCCTTACACCCTGCCTAATATTCAAGTGCAAGCTTCACATAAGAAGGTCAGGAGTTTTTTCCAGCCTGTGTCTCCTGTTGTGAAAGATTAGATTCTTATATTCCATGACCCCAAGAGCATGTTTCTAGGTGCTACAGAATAGAAAATAGGGGCGTCTGAAGTGACCCTCCCCCTACAGCCTCCAAACTTGACTCATCTCAGGCATAATATGACTCTTCTCTGCTCATTTTCTTACGAGTTTGGAGGTGAACAAGGTAGATTTCACATCAGAGGGAATTCTGGAAAGGATATTGTACACCCTACCTGAGGGGCTGGTAGTTTAATACCTGATGACAGGTTCCCTTTAAATTTGTTATTGCTTATATTTTAGCTATGTTAACCCTGCTTCTGCCTTCCTGCTGAGGTAGGATCTTCCAGAGGCTGCTGTACTATAGATATGAGACATTTTCAGCCATGTTTGGCCAAAACAGGAATTCTGTTTCCAGCCTACGGAATTTATATGCAAATTTCTCATGAATACAGGAAAGTCATTGAAGCTCAATGTGAGTTAAAAATAGTCACTAATTCTTCACATATTGTATGTGATGCCTCAATAGATTAATAAATAAAATCTAGCTCCATGGATAATGCAGTAAAATACCTTGTAGGTGAGACGGTTCACCCATCGGGACTTCTGCATTGTGTTATGTTTATGGTATTCAGCAAACTGTGACAAAATGTCCATGAGAAGAATCGATTCTGTTCAGTGTCGGACTGGGTTTCCTTAGGTCCACCAGAGAAATCAATCCGTGGGCCCACTCTTCATTATCACCCAGGAAATATACTTTATGGTGTTGTTTTCTGATGGACCTCTGGGGTTCACTATTGGGTTGAGAGGGGGCCCACCGGGGGATCCTTGGGTCCTCCGGTGGGCCAGTCCGACACTGTTTCTATTCCATGTGAGTTCTCAGATGTCTCTCGAGGAGCCATTTCCTGGTAAAAGATCTTCCACATTCTGAGCAGGAAAATGGCTTCTCTCCCGTGTGAGTTATTTCATGTCTCTCAAGATGATGTTTGGCCATAAAACATTTTCTACATTCGGGACATGAAAATGGCTTCTTCCCCGTGTGAATTCTTTGATGTTCAACTAGAACCGATTTCCGAGCAAAACGTTTCCCGCATTCCAAACACGAAAACGGCCGCTCTCCCGTGTGGCTTCTCCGATGCTCAACAACAGCCGATTTCTTAGTGAAACTTTTCCCACATTCGTTACATGAAAATGGCTTCTCCCCGGTGTGAACTTTCTGATGATCTACAAGGATGGACTTCTTGGTAAAACACTTTCCACACTGCGAACATGCGAAGGGTCTCTCGTTTCTGTGCATCCTCATGTGCATGGACAGATTGGAGACGGTTTTGTAGTGCGGGCCACATTCAGAACATGGGAAGAGTTTGGCCTCTCTACGGTCTGTACCTTGAGTCTGTGATGGATTTAGTGACGGTTCCTGGTGGTTTGGCGGCTCAGATGGAAGATCCTTGTTGTAAAGGAGCCTTAGGTTTGGTGCAATGGAGTTTTCGGAAGACATGTAGTGAGGGATATCCTTAGGTCCTGCTTCATAATATGGGGGTGAGGGAAGTCCTCCTGTGGTGCCGTCATCTGCTGGAAGTAGAATCAGATTACAGATACCCAAAAATGTATGAAAAACAAGCAAGAAGAGAGACAAGAAATGAATGCCAGGAACATCACACTGGTTGCATCGTTATTGATTACATAGGATATTGTTTTACATTTTTTCTGACACTCTGTTTGGTATAAAAAAAATATATATTTAGATTTTTGAGTTTACTTTCAAAACTGCATTCATTGATAATAAACACTTGTTGTCTTCTGCACGGTGGCGATGAAGCTGCTGATCTGCTCCCCTACGGCTGGATACGGTAGAAATTCCTCAATGACATGCACCCGGGGCTGCAGCTCCTATGAAGCGGGATGAAAATCCTGCCTCAGGTGGCAGATAGCGGAGCCCTAAGGGGGGCGGCAGATCACCAGTAGTACAGACTTGTCCGTACTAACAGAAATATCAATTACATCAGTGTCTGTGGTGCAGCACAGACCCATCCGTCATCAATGCTCTGTATGGCACGGTCCGATGTGACGTGACCGGTCTGTGTCCCTGCATAGAAGACACGGCTGTCTGATGATGAGGAGGTGGCGGCGGGGAGCGCTTATTTTTTACAAGGGGCCTGTATATGTTATCTGTGAGGGGGTTTCCTGCCTGTACATGCCGTCTATACATGTGTTATTATCCAGGTGACATTATTATGGATTAGCTGCATAAAGCTGAATGCAGCAGTGATGGCCGGGAGACGCTGCAATGAAGTCCTTACTCGGGTGAGAGGCCGCATCAGCCTAGTGTCAGGCACAGGGCGTCTCTGATCTGGTGCCTCTGGGGATGTTCTCAATTGTTAGTAATGTTGTTAGCATTTTCTGATCAGGCTGTAGATGATTTTTTTTTAAATAAATTTGCCTGCTATTTGGCTGATTCAAATATAACAGCAGATCGGGGTGGGATGCTGGGGCAATGGGGCACAAAGAGGCCAGAATCAGCCTTGCCTGCAGGTCTGATGAAGGGGCCCCCCGACACTGCAGACCCCATAGCGTAGGCCCCTGCGGCCATCTTAAAACCTGGTGCACGCTTCAGTAAATGCTCCAGGCTGCGGTCGCCCCAGCCCATTCCTTGTCATACACCGGACACTCTCCGTCTATGTGCCATGGAGGGGACATAGGGAAAAAAAAGTTTACATTTCTGGCCAAAATACTGTCGTACAAACCATGATAATTCCTCCCAATGAGTTACATAATGAGTGGTGGCTACATACCCGCTGGGCCATCTACACGACTGTCTTCTTCTTCCTGAAACTGTTCGTTTCCCTTGATATACATTTCCTCTTCTTTAATAACTTCCACTTTGATATTCATCAGATCTTCAGTCTCATTTAATACAAGTAAAAGAACAAACAACTGAGGAATCGGGTAGAAATAATAACGATCAGAATACTGTACAAACATCTACCTGATTATCCTGCGGAAAAGAAGGAATTTCCTCTGGACTATTCTGTAAACAAAGAGGAGTGGAAATCCCCGGAATATTTGTCTCCCAGGACTCATCTGTAAGAGAAGACACAATATATGACTAGATGGAGGAGACATTGTTATTACATTCTAGAAATCTCTCCTCTTACCAGGGCCGGCACTAAGGGGCGGCATACTGGGCATTTTCCCAGGGCCCCTTGTCCTGTCAAGGGCCCCTCCTGATATACTGTACTGAATGTGACTGTTCATAAAAGTTTTATTTTGGGTCCCCACTTTTAGTTTTGCCCAGGGCCCCACTTTGTCTAAAACTGCCCCTGCCTCTTACCCTTTGATGTGGGGGGCGGGTGGTCCTCCATTATGAGGTCCTTGTAGAGGTCCTTGTGCTCTTCTATGTAGTCCCACTCCTCCATGGAGAAATACACAGCGAAATCCTGACACCTTACAGGAACCTGATACCGACATTACAGTCATCAATCAGTACAGAAGCAAAGAAGTGCAAAATATTTCTTGGAACTCTTGGATGAGGTTTTTTGGCGATCCAATAAAATTCGGATTCAATGCTAGATTAAATGGAACCCAAATTATTTTTTCACAAATAAAGCTAGTGACAGTGTCCCATAGAGCCCTATTGACTCAATATGGTCCTTCCACTCCTCAGCATACTGTGATTTCATGTGATCAGACACATACATGGGGTACATTTTGCAAATGTTATTGGGTATAGGACCTTTGATGACATCAGCCTGGTCACATGACATGAAGTGTTGAATGATGAGAAGGAGGCATGGGGTGGAGTAGATGTGATTGAGGACAGTAGAACATGCCCCTCTGACTTCTACCAGTAGTTACTGCATTAGAGTGGGGTCAAAAAATACTTAAAGGGAACCTGTCATCAGCAATTGGTCTAATAACCACTACCAGCATATTGTCAAGCAGCGTAACAGCTTCTAGTCTTTGTTTCTTACATGGTCCAGTGCGGTGGCTTCATCCAGAAAATCAACTTTCAAGTGAGATGTAAATTGGTTGTATAAAGTCACGGAGGCGGAGAGTTTAACACTGAAGTCAGGGTGGGGAGCTCTGAGCGCCATGACTGACCTCCTCCGTGACTGACACCATGCATTGGTCTTCAGGAGATCTGGTTAGTTGTGTCTCTGGATGTAGGACCATCAATTACAGTGATGGGGACTTTCTGAGGAAGAGAGAGCTTGACTTCATCATCAAACTCCTCCTCCTTGACTTTATAAAGCCAGTTTACTTCTCACTCCAAACTAGATTTTCTGGATGATGGCACCGCACTGGGTCATGAAAGAAACATCATCTGGACGCTGTTCAGCCGCTTGGAAACACAATGTTAGTGATTTATCTGCTGACAGGTTCCCTTTAAATGTTGTAACAATCCAGAAAACATTTCCAACCAAGCATTCAGCTTTCCTCTGATAATGTGCACTTACCTCTCCAGTCAGCACCTCAAGCATCTTGTTTGTGAGGCTCAGGACCTTTTGCAGGTTGTCCCTCTCTATGAGTGAGTGACTTGTAGACTCCATGGAGAGTCTCCGGCTCCGGACGTCTGACATACGGCGCTGTCTGCTGGGGGCCTCAGCTGGCGACTTCTGAATTACCATGAAATCCTGTGTACGAGGAGAGATCCCTGGAGCCTCCAGTAATGACTCTATTATCAGGA
This sequence comes from Engystomops pustulosus, assembly GCA_019512145.1. Classification (NCBI taxonomy): domain Eukaryota; kingdom Metazoa; phylum Chordata; class Amphibia; order Anura; family Leptodactylidae; genus Engystomops; species Engystomops pustulosus. The sequence goes on along the minus strand of WNYA01000198.1, from coordinate 191,438 downwards.
CTGATGAGGAGTCACTTACCTCTCCGGTCAGTAGTCGGATAATCTCCAGAGTCAGGTGTAAGATGTTCTCAGTCATTTTCGATCTTCCTTTACCATGGTTGTAAGGGCGCGGCCTACGGGGACAGACATCTTCTTATCTGTGTTTTATAGCACATCTACCATAGGTGTCACATAGAACCCATCTCCATTTACCTATAAAGTCACACCACTTTGACTCCTCTTACCTCATTTTCACACAAGATAGGTCAAGTTTGGAGGCTGCAGGGGGAGCGTCACTTCAGAAGCCCCATATCATCTGTTCTGTAGCACCTAGAAACATGCTTATGGTGTCATATTAAAGATAAGGATCTCTGTATTCAGATCATCAGACTCATGGCTTAGTGAGCTACAGAACCAGACACACAGGCAGCTAAAGACATCTACAGATAAAAATCCAATTTACAGTTTGTTTGTTTTTTTAACCGCCTGGGATCTGAAAGCTGAGATTATTATCTTTAATATGACACAGAAAACATGTTTCTTGGTGCTATAGAACCAAAGATCGGGGCTTCTGAAGTGACACTACCCCTGCAGCCACTAAACTTGACTCATCTCAGTCAAAAAAATTACTCTTTTTTTTACCTGACTTGAGAGAGATTATTTATAGTTAAACTTGTGGGATTTCACATAAAAGAGGGAAATGAGAACGGACATTCATACAATACCTGAGGGGACTAGACGTGAGGTGCAGCCTTGTGACAGGTTCCCTTTAAGGCACAAATATAAAAAGGGGACCACATGATCATCCCCTTTGGCAGACATTAGTGTAATCTATATGACCAGCTCAGGATCCACTACACACAGAGAACCAAACATTACACCTGGTACATCACTAGCCTCATGGGAGGATCAGCGCGTTATCAGTGTGTGGAAAATATTTACATTCCAAAATTAAAAATAATAAATAAAAGACGAAAAAAAACGACCCCTGCGCTTTTTTATTGTAGTCAAATCCACGGCATTGGGAATATTCTTCCCAGACACAGGCAGTTCCCAGGTGCGACCTCGCGTCCAGTTTTTCGGATGCAGCTTTTTGATGCCCAAACCTGGAATGGAGTGAAAGCAGGAGGAGGAGCAGAACCTTTCAATTATTTGTCTCCCATTATCATCCACACCGGATTTTGGCTTCAAAAACTGCATCTGACCAGCTGGACGTGTGGCTGCAGCCTCGGGGCGCGTTCACACAGTGCGTTGTGACCTGCGCTTTCATTGCGTTTGATACGCATTACACCAGCTGAGGAGGCGATTTACCTGATCACGTTATGGTTTACATTTCTTAACGCAATGTAATTAGGAGAATCCCCGCTCCTCAGCTGCTGTAACGTCTTTCAAATGCAATGAAAATGGAACCAAAACGCAACATGTGAACGCGCCCTCAGAAATACAGAGTACAACGTAACACCACAGCCAACACTCACACTCACACAACACAGTCCTCCGAGCCCTGTGCACACCTCCTGATCATGTGACCCCCAGACTCCTCCCACACACGACATCATCACAGGTCCTGCGCCCGGGGATACAGCTGCACCAGCTCTGCTCTGTGCCTCCATTACTCCGCCCACACATGACATCATCACAGGTCCTGCGCCCGGGGATACAGCTTCACCAGCTCTGCTCTGTGCCTCCATTACTCCGCCCACACATGACATCATACAGGTCTGCGCCCGGGGATACAGCTACCAGCTCTGCTCTGTGCCTCCATTACTCCGCCCACAAATGACATCATCACAGGTCTGCGCCCGGGATACAGCTGTACAGCTCTGCTCTGTGCCTCCATTACTCCGCCCACAATGACATACATCAAGGTCTGCGCCCGGGATACAGTGCACCAGCTCTGCTCTGTGCATCCATTACTCCGCCCACACATGACATCATCACAGGTCCTGCGCCGCGGATACAGTGCTACAGTCTGGCTCTGTGCCTCCATTACTCCGCCCACACATGACATCATCACAGGTCCTGCGCCCGGGATACAGCTCACCAGCTCTGCTCTTGTTTTGCCTCATTACTCCCCACACATGACATCATCACAGGTCCTGCGCCCGGGGGATACAGCTGCACCAGCTCTGCTCTCTGTGCCTCCATTATCCGCCCCACACATGACATCATCACAGGTCCTGCGCCCGGATACAGCTGCACAGCTCTGCTCTGTGCCTCCATTACTCCGCCCACACATGACATCATCAAAGGTCCTGCCGGGGATACAGCTCACCAGCTCTGCTCTGTGCCTCCATTACTCCGCTCCACACATGACATCATCACAGGTCCTGCGCCCGGGAACAGCTGCACCAGCTCTGCTCTGTGCTCCTTACTCCGCCCACACATGACATCATCACAGGTCCTGCGCCGGGATACAGCTGCTACCAGCTCTGCTCTGTGCCTCCATTACCCGCACCACATGACATCATCACAGGTCTGCCGGGATACAGCTGCACCAGCTCTGCTCTGTGCCTCCATTACTCCGCCACACATGACATCATCACAGGTCCTGCGCCCGGGATACAGCTGCACAGCTCTGGCTCTGTGCCTCATATCTAATCGTGTGGTGCAGTGCAGAGGAGTGAGGGCGAGGCGCGAGGTCTGAGCCAATCCTCCTCTCCTCCTCCTCCAAACACATCACTTTCTCCAGTCACTGGTGTGTGTGTACAGGGCTTTATAACGGCGTGGGACCTGTGATGATGTCATGGTCATGTGATCGGTCACATGGCTGGGAGGAGTCTCGGAGACACATGACCAGGTAGTGTGAGGTTTAGATGTGATCATTTTAGCAAAATGTTTCTCTTTTATTCAACTGAAACATATAGAAGGGGTCTGCAGTGAGGGGTATGGGTGGAAGTCATATCGTGTGTGCAGAGCTGTGTGTGTGTGTGTGTGTGTGTACAGCAGGGTGTGCCAGTGTAAGCCACAGATAACCTGCACCATGAAAAAGCTCATATATATATATATATATATATCTATCTGGGATCCTGCGGACAGTCGGTCGGGGATGAGATGTGGCAGCTCTCTGCACTGTCACTGTGCCTCTTCTTGGGGGACTTAATTTACTTTGTGTGTTGTAAAGCAATATTCCAACAATTCCCAGAACTTCTCTGTTTTGGCTGATGGGTCGTCCATTTGGCCTACATAATAATAATAATAATATAATCTATTTATATAGCCATATAATCTGTATGCTTTACAAATCATTCATCTGGATAACCTGCTGCCAGAAGAAACTTACACCAGTCTGCAGGATACAACTCCTGCTGTGCTGCTCCTGTTAGGCCGCAGTCACATAGGAACACAAAATGAGTTGGTAATTGTATGTTGTTCTCTAATGTTAATCTCCAGTGTATGTGTGCAGTATATTGTATATGAACTCGCTGGTCTGGTACTATGTTTATATAGGAGGCTTGGTTCTGGTACTGTATGCATCAAGTATTAAGTATATAGAAGCATGGTACTCTATCTATGTAGAAATGTTGGTTCTGTAGTTATATAAAAAGCTTTGTGGCACGTGCGATGTGAAGTAATCTTAAACTATTGGACACTTTATATAAGAAAGACATACTGTATATACTCAAGATATAGCCGACCCGAGTTAAGCCGAGGTATCTTAATTTGCCCGGCCCCCTGTGGTATATAGCCAGCCAGGTTTCAGGAGAATCGCATCTTACTGTGCCCCCCTCCAGCCTGTCAGCTGAAGGCAGATATAGAAGAAGCTGCAGGAGACTTTCACGTGCCGAAGTTCATGCACCTCTACATCTGTAGTTTAAACCTGGGAAAGTATATGAAAAAATGCTGTACATATTTGATAAGTTACTACTTATTTTAAAAAAATAAATTTGATAAATGACAAAAAAGCTTGTTTTTCATATTTGTAGTCAAATGTTATAAAGAAAAAATATTTATTAAAAAACCTATTCTATGGGCGGACAGTGAATCGTTGGTTAGGCACTACAGCCTTGCAGCACGGGGGCCTGGGTTCAAGTCCCAGCTCAACATCGCAAAGTGTTTGTATGTCTCTCTGTGTTTGTGTGGGTTTCCTCGGTTTCCTCCACACTCCAAAACACACTGGTAGGTTTGATCAGATTGAGAGCCCCATTGGGACAGGGACTGATTGGTAAGCTCTGTGCAGCGCTGCGGTATCTGTGTGCACTATATAAATACAGGAATTTTAGTATCAAGATAAGTCTTACATGTCATAAAAAAACTAGTAAAGCTTTTCCAGATATATCGTCATTTAAGAAGGCATAGCAAATGACCTGGACCGTCAGGCCCAATGACCCATGGTCACAAAGGGGTTAAAGGTTGAATGAACTCTCTCTAATAATTCCCTACTAGCCGTGGTGATATCCAGTATTAGAGGTGTATTTGTGTGTTTTATACTTCCATAAGAGTTTCACCAGAATCTTTCTTTTCATGAAGGTTTTTCTGCAGATCGAATCTTCCATTCATGAGAATTCCCTCCGCGTTACATCATGGTTGTCTCCTTGACCAAAAACGTACGAGGAGGAAGAGAAGAAACGAAATGAGGGAGAACATCTTAGTCCCCCTGACTGGAGGATCTCCAGTGCTGACGGAGAGGTAGTCATCTGTAGTGTCCTGGGGGGCTGGAGGACTCTGTATGGTAGTTATTGGGGTCACTTTTCATACACAGGATTACATTGTAGTAAAGAAGTCGTCTGCTGAGCGTATGATCTACAGCGGGCGTCCCTCCAACGCATGGAGCCAGAACATTATGGATTCTACATGTCCCTTAATGAGCGATGAGAAGGGAGAGCAGAAGATCCTGGAGGTCACCAAGAAGATCCTGGAGCTGCTGAGCGGAGAGGTGAGTGCTGCTCGGACATTATACAGGATTATATTATATGGGTGATGTGTCCGGGTGGTGACTGTATCATTGTGGGTGTCAGGTCCCTGTGAGGTGTCAGGACATTATACAGGATTATATTATATGGGTGATGTGTCCGGGTGGTGACTGTATCATTGTGGGTGTCAGGTCCCTGTGAGGTGTCAGGACATTATACAGGATTATATTATATGGGTGATGTGTCCGGGTGGTGACTGTATCATGTGTGTTCAGGTCCCTGTGAGGTGTCAGGACATTACAGGATTATATTATATGGGTGATGTGTCCGGGTGGTGACTGTATCATTGTGTGTGTCAGGTCCCTGTGAGTGGGTCAGGACATATACAGGATTATATTATATGGGTGATGTGTCCGGGTGGTGACTGTATCATTGTGTGTGTCAGGTCCCTGTGAGGTGTCAGGACATTATACAGGATTATATTATATGGGTGATGTGTCCGGGTGGTGACTGTATCATTGTGGGTGTCAGGTCCCTGTGAGGTGTCAGGACATTATACAGGATTTATATATGGGTGATGGTCCGGGTTGGTGACTGTATCAATTGGGGGGTCAGGTCCTGTGAGGTGTCAGGGACATTATACAGGATTTATTATTGGGTGATGTTTCCGGGTGGTGAGCTGTATCAGCATTGTGGTTCAGGTCCCTGTGAGGTGTCAGGACATTATACAGGATTTATTATATGGGTGATGTGTCCGTGGTGACTGTATCATTGTGGTGTCAGGTCCCTGTGAGGTGTCAGGACATTATACAGGATTATATTATATGGGTGATGTGTCCGGGTGTGACTGTATCATTGTGTCTCAGGTCCCTGTGAGGTGTCAGGACATTATACAGGATTATATTATATGGGTGATGTGTCCGGGTGGTGACTGTATCATTGTGGGTGTCAGGTCCCTGTGAGGTGTCAGGACATTATACAGGATTATATTAACTGGGTGATGTGTCCGGGTGGTGACTGTATCATGTGGGTGTCAGGTCCCTGTGATGGGTGTCAGGACATTATACAGGATTATATTATAGGGTGATGTGTCCGGGTGGTGACTGATCAGTGTGGTGTCAGGTCCCTGTGAGGTGTCAGGACATTATACAGGATTATTTATGGGTGATGTGTCCGGGTGATGACTGTATCATTGTGTCTCAGGTCCCTGTGAGGTGTCAGGACATTATACAGGATTATATTATGGGTGATGTGTCCGGGTGGTGACTGTATCATTGTGTGTGTCAGGTCCCTGTGAGGTGTCAGGACATTATACAGGATTATTATATGGGTGATGTGTCCGGGTGGTGACTGTATCATTGTGTGTGTCAGGTCCCTGTGAGGTGTCAGGACATTATACAGGATTATATTATATGGGTGATGTGTCCGGGTGATGACTGTATCATTGTGGGTGTCAGGTCCCTGGGAGGTGTCAGGACATTATACAGGTTATATTATATGGGTGATGTGTGGGTGGTGACTGTATCATTGTGGGTGTCAGGTCCCGTGAGGTGTCAGACATTATACAGGATTATATTATATGGTGATGTGTCCGGGTGGTGACTGTATATTGTGTTGTCAGGTCCCTGTGAGGTGTCAGGACATTATACAGGATATATATATATGGTGATGTGTCCGGGTGGTGACTGATCATTGTGGGTGTCAGGTCCCTGTGAGGTGTCAGGACATTATACAGGATTATATTAATGGGTGAGTGTCCGGGTGGTGACTGTGTCATGTGGGTGTCAGTCCCTGTGAGGTGTCAGGACATTATACAGGATTATATTATATGGGTGATGTGTCGGGTGGTGACTGTATCATGTGGGTGTCAGGTCCCTGTGAGGTGTCAGGACATTATACAGGATTATATTATATGGGTGATGTGTCCGGGTGGTGACTGTTCATTGGGGTTCAGGTCCCTGTGAGGGTCAGGACATTATACAGGATTTATATAGGGTGATGTGTCCGGGTGTGACTGTGTCATTGTGGGTGTCAGGTCCCTGTGAGGTGTCAGGACATTATACAGGATTATATTATATGGGTGATGTGTCCGGGGTGACTGTGTCATTGTGGGTGTCAGGTCCTGTGAGGTGTCAGGACATATACAGGATTATATTATATGGGTGATGTGTCCGGGTGATGACTGTGTCATTGTGTGTGTCAGGTCCGTTGAGGTGTCAGGACATTATACAGGATTATTATTATGGTGATGTGTCCGGGTGGTGAACTGTGTCATGTGGGTGTCAGGTCCCTGTGAGGTGTCAGGACATTATACAGGATTATATTATATGGGTGATGTGTCCGGTGGTGACTGTATCATTGTGGGTGTCAGGTCCCTGTGAGGTGTCAGGACATTATACAGGATTATATTATATGGGTGATGTGTCCGGGTGGTGACTGTATCATTGTGTGTGTCAGGTCCCTGTGAGGTGTCAGGACTTATACAGGATTATATTATATGGGTGATGTGTCCGGGTGGTGACTGTATCATTGTGGGTGTCATCGCCTGTAGGTGTCAGGACATTACAGGATTATATATATGGGTGATGTGTCCGGGTGGTGACTGTGTCATTGTGGGTGTCAGGTCCCTGTGAGTGTCAGGACATTATACAGGATTATATTATATGGGTGATGTGTCCGGGTGGTGACTGTATCATTGTGGGTGTCAGGTCCCTGTGAGGTGTCAGGACATTATACAGGATTATATTATATGGGTGATGTGTCCGGGTGATGACTGTATCATTGTGTGTCAGGTCCCTGTGAGGTGTCAGGACATTATACAGATTATATTATATGGGTGATGTGTCCGGGTGATGACTGTATCTGTGGGTGTCAGGTCCTGTGAGGTGTCAGGACATTTACAGGATTATATTATATGGGTGATGTGTCCGGGTGATGACTGTATCATGTGGGTGTCAGGTCCCTGTGAGGTGTCAGGCATTATACAGGATATATTATAGGGTGATGTGTCCGGGTGGTGATGGTTCATGTGGGTGTCAGTCCTGTGAGGTGTAGGACATTATACAGGATTATATTTATGGGTGATGTGTCGGGTGGTGACTGTATCATTGTGGGTGTAGGTCCCGTGAGGTGTCAGGACATTATACAGGATTATATTATATGGTGATGTGTCGGGTGGTGACTGTATCATTGTGGGTGTCAGGTCCCTGTGAGGTGTCAGGACATTATACAGGATTATATTATATGGGTGATGTGTCCGGGTGGTGACTGTATCATTGTGGGTGTCAGGTCCCTGTGAGTGTCAGGACATTATACAGGATTATATTATATGGGTGATGTGTCGGGTGGTGACTGTATCATTGTGGGTGTCAGGTCCCTGTGAGGTGTAGGACATTATACAGGATTATATTATGGGTGATGTGTCCGGGTGTGACTGTATCATTGTGGGTGTCGGTCCCTGTGAGGTGTCAGGACATTATACAGGATTATATTATATGGGTGATGTGTCCGGGTGGTGACCGTATCATTGTGGGTGTCACAGGTTCTGTGAGGTGTCAGGACATTATAACAGGATTATATTTATGGGTGATGTGTCCGGGTGGTGACTGTATCATTGTGTGTGTCAGGTCCCTGTGGTGGTCAGGACATTAACAGGATTATATTATATGGGTGATGTGTCCGGGTGAGACTGTATCATTGTGGGTGTCAGGTCCCTGTGAGGTGTCAGGAATTATACAGGATTATATTATATGGGTGATGTGTCTGGTGGGACGTGTATATGTGTGGGTGTCAGGTCCCTGTGAGGTGTCAGGACATTATACAGGATTAATTATATGGGTGATGTGTCGGTGATGACTGTATCATTGTGGGGGTCAGGTCCCTGTGAGTGTCAGGACATTATACAGGATTATATTATATGGGTGATGTGTCCGGTGGGACTGTGTCATGTGGGTGTCAGTCCCTGTGAGGTGTCCGGACAATACAGGATATATTATATGGGTGATGTGTCCGGGTGGTGACTGTTCATTGTGTCAGGTCCCTGTGAGGTGTCAGGACATTACAGGATTATATTATATGGGTGATGTGTCCGGGGTGACGTGTCATGTTGTGGGTGTCAGGTCCTGTGAGGTGTCAGGGCATTATACAGGATTGATATATATATGGGTGTGTGTCGGGTGTGACTGTATCATTGTGTGGGTGTAGGTCCCTGTGAGGTGTCAGGACATTATACAGGATTATATTATTGGGTGATGTGTCCGGGTGGTGACTGTATCATTGTGTTCAGGTCCCTGTGAGGTGTCAGGACATTATACAGGATATATTATATGGTGATGTGTCCGGGTGATGATGTCATTGTGGTGTCAGGTCCCTGTGAGGTGTCAGGACATTATACAGGATTATATTAATGGGTGATGTGTCCGGGTGGTGACTGTGTCATTGTGGTGTCAGGTCCCGTGAGTGGTCAGGACATTATACAGGATATATTATATGGGTGATGTGTCCGGGTGGGTGACTGTTCATTGGGGGGTGTCAGGTCCCTGTGAGGTGTCAGGACATTATACAGGATTATATTATATGGGTGATGTGCCGGGTGTGACGTGATCATGTGTGTGTAGGTCCCTGTGAGGTGTCAGGACATTATACAGGATTATATTATATGGGTGATGTTGTCCGGGTGGTGACTGTATCATTGTGGTGTCAGGTCCCTGTGAGGTGTCAGGACAATATCATTATACAGGATATATTATATGGGTGATGTGTCCGGGTGGTGACTGTATCATTGTGGGTGTCCGAGGGTCACATTATCGGATTATATTATATGGGTGATGTGTCCGGGTGGTGACTGTATCATTGTGGGTGTCAGGTCCCTGTGAGGTGTCAGGACATTATACAGGATTTATTATATGGGTGATGTGTCGGGTGGTGACTGTATCATTGTGGGTGTCAGTCCCTGGAGGTGTCAGGACATTATACAGGATTATATTATATGGGTGATGTGTCCGGGTGGTGACTGTATCATTGTGGGTGTCAGGTCCCTGTGAGGTGTCAGGACATATTACAGGATATATTATATGGGGTGATGTGTCGGGTGGTGACTGTATCATGTGGGTGTCAGGTCCCTGTGAGGGTCAGGACATTATACAGGATATATTTATATGGGTGATGTGTCCGGGTGGGTGCTGTATCATTGTGGGTGTCAGGTCCCTGTGAGGTGTCAGGACATTATACAGGATTATATTATAGGGTGATGTGTCCGGGTGTGACTGTATCATTGTGGGTGTTCAGGTCCCGTGAGGTGTCAGGACATTATACAGGATTATATTTATGGGTGATGTGTCCGGTGGTGAATGTATCATTGTGTGTGTCAGGTCCCTGTGAGGTGTCAGGACATTATACAGGATTATATTATATGGGTGATGTGTCCGGGTGGTGACTGTATCATGTGTGTGTCAGGTCCCGTGAGGTGTCAGGACATTATACAGGATTATATTATATGGGTGATGGGTCCGGGTGTGACTGTATATTGTGGGGGTCGGTCCCTGTGAGGGGTCAGGACATTATACAGGATTATATATATGGGTGATGTCGGGTGTGACTGATCATTGTGTTCAGGTCCTGTGAGTGTCAGGACATTAACAGGATTATATTATATGGGTGATGTCGGGTGGTGACTGTATCATGTTGTGGGTCAGGTGCCCTGGTGAGGTGTCAGGACATTATACAGGATTATATTATATGGGTGATGTGTCCGGGTGATGACTGTATCATTGTGGGTGTCAGGTCCCTGTGAGGTGTCAGGACATTATACAGGATTATATTATATGGGTGATGTGTCCGGTGGTGACTGTATATCATTGGGGTGTCAGGTCCCTGTGAGGTGTCAGGACCTATACAGGATTATTATATGGGTGAGTGTCCGGGTGGTGACTGTATCATTGTGTGTGTCAGGTCCCTGTGAGGTGTCAGGACATTATACAGGATTATATTATATGGGTGAGTGCGGGTGTGACTGTATCATGTGGGGGTCAGGTCCCGTGAGGTGTCAGGAATTATACAGGATTATATATATGGGTGAAGTGTCGGGTGGTGACTGTATCATTGTGTCTCGGTCCCTGTGAGGTGTCAGGACATTATACAGGATATATTATATGGGTGTGTGTCCGGTGATGACTGTGTCATTGTGGGGGGTCCCTGTGAGGGTCAGGACATATACAGGATATATATAGGTGAGGGTCGGTGGTGGACTGTGTTCATTGTGGTGTCAGGTCCCTGTGAGGTGTCAGGATTATACAGGATTATATTATGGGTGATGTGTCCGGGTGGTGACTGTGTCATTGTGGGTGTCAGGTCCCTGTGAGGTGTCAGGACATTATACAGGATTATATATATGGGTGATCCCGGGTTATTGTCGCGGTGTTGTGGTGTGTGTGCTGATGTTTTTGTATGTTGGTTCGTTTGTTCGTTGTGATGTGTTGGGGTTCTGTGGTGTCGTTTGTTGTCCGGTTGATTTGTGTTTTTTTGTACTTGGTTTGATTTGCGTGATTGGTTGTGGTGATGGCTTTGTGGTGGTCTTTAGTTCATTTATCGGTTTTTGTTCGCTCTTTATTGTTTGGTGATCTGTTTTCAGGTTTGGGTGTGTGCTCTATTTGGTGTTCGTGTCTTTGTTTGATTTGGGATTCTTTTTTTTATTGGTTGTGGGCTTTTTTTACTATTGCATGTATATTTTATTGTAGTGTTGGGTGGTGCTCGGTCCCTGTTGTGTTGTTTTCTTTGTTGGTTGTGTTCATTGGTGTGGACGGTGTTGAGTCTGGTTTTGACTTTTTGGGTGTTGTTTTTGTGTTGTTGTTGTCGTGTTGAGGTTGTCAGGTTTTCATGTTGGGTGTTTTTTATCCGATGAGTTGACGTGTTGGGTGTATATGTTTGTGTGAGGTGCATGGTTGTTTGTTATTTGTTTTGTGTTTGGTGATGTCTGGTGTGGTGTTTGTGTTCGTTGAGTGTGGTAGGTGTATTCGCGTGTATGATGATTTGTCAGTTGTGTGTCCAGTGGTGCTGGTCGTTGGTTCTTCGTTTGTGTGGATTTTTTTTGTTTTCTGATTCGGTGTTGTTGAGTGTTTGTGGGTCTTTTTTTGTTTTTGTGTTGATTCCGTGTGAGTTGATTGTGGTGTGTGATGTTTTGGTTGTTGGTGTGTTTTTTTTTTTGTCGGTGTTATTGGTGACCCTTGAGTTCTTTGTTTTTGATGGTTTTTGATGTGTTGGTGTGACTGTGTCATTGTGGGTGTCAGGTCCCTGTGAGGTGTCAGGACATATACAGGATTATATTATATGGGTGATGTTCGGGTGGTGACGTATCATTGTGGGTGTCAGGTCCCTGTGAGGTGTCAGGATTATACAGGATATATATAGGGTGATGTGTCCGGGTGGTGACTGTATCATTGTGGGTGTCAGGACAATTATACAGGATTATATTATATGGGTTGATGTGTCGGGTGGTGACTGTATCATTGTGGGTGTCAGGTCCCTGTGAGGTGTCAGGCATTTACAGGATTATATTATATGGGTGATGTGGTCCGGGTGGTGACTGTATCATTGTGGGTGTCAGGTCCCTGTGAGGTGTCAGGACATATACAGGATTAATTATATGGGTGATGTGTCCGGGTGGTGATGTATCATTGTGGGTGTCAGGTCCTGTGAGGTGTCAGGACATTATACAGGATTATATTATATGGGTGATGTGTCCGGGTGGTGACTGTTCATTGTGGGTGTCAGGTTCCCTGTGAGGTGTCAGGACATTATACAGGATATATATATATGGGTGATGGTCGGGTGGTGACTGTATCATTGTGGGTGTCAGGTCCTGTGAGGTGTCAGGACATTATACAGGATTATATTATATGGGTGATGTGTCCGGGTGATGGACTGTATCATTGTGGGTGTCAGGTCCCGTGAGGTGTCAGGACATTATACGGATTAATTTTATGGGGGATGTGTCCGGGTGGGACTGTATCATGTGGTTGTCAGGTCCCTGTGAGGTGGTCGGACTTATACAGGATTATATTTATGGGGATGTGTCCGGGTGGTGACTGTATCATTGTGGTGTCAGGTCCCTGTGAGGTGTCAGGACATTATACAGGATTATATTATGGGTGATGGGTCCGGGTGGTGACTGATCTTGTGGGTGTCAGGGCCCTGTGAGGTGTCAGGACATTATACAGGATTATATTATATGGGTGATGTGTCGGGTGATGACTGTATCATGTGGTCTCAGGTCCCTGTGAGGTTTGTCAGGACATTATACAGGATTATATTATAGGTGATGTGTCCGGGTGGTGACTGTATCATTGTGTGTCAGGTCCCTGTGAGGTGTCGGACAAACAGGATTATATTTATGGGTGATGGTCCGGTGATGACTGTATCATTGTGGTGTCAGGTCCTGTGAGGGTCAGGACATTATACAGGATTATATTATATGGGTGATGTGTCCGGGTGGTGACTGTATCATTGTGGGTGTCAGGTCCTGTGAGGTGTCAGGACATATACAGGTTATATTATATGGGTGAGGGGTCGGGTGGTGACTGTATCATGTGTGTGTCAGGTCCCTGTGAGGTGTCAGGACATTATACAGGATTATATTATATGGGTGATGTGTCCGGGTGGTGACTGTGTCATTGTGGGTGTCAGGTCCCTGTGAGGTGTCAGGACATTATACAGGATTATATTATATGGGTGATGTGTCCGGGTGGTGACTGTATCATTGTGGGTGTCAGGTCCCTGTGAGGTGTCAGGACATTATACAGGATTATATTATTGGGTGATGTGTCCGGGTGGTGACTGTATCATTGTGGGTGTCAGGTCTTGTGAGGTGTCAGGACATTATACAGGATTTATATATGGGTGATGTGTCCGGGTGGGACTGTATCATTGTGGGTGTCAGGGTCCCGTGGGTGTCAGGACATATACAGGATTATTATATGGGTGAGTGTCGGGTGGTGACTGTGTCATTGTGGGTGTCAGGTCCCTGTGAGGTGTCAGGGACATTATACAGGATATATTATATGGGTGATGTGTCCGGGTGATGACTGTTCATTGTGGTGTGTCAGGTTCCCTGTGAGGTGTCAGGACAGTATACAGGATTATATTATATGGGTGATGTGTCGGGTGGTGACTGGTCATTGTGGGTGTCAGGTTCCTGTGAGGTGTCAGGACATTATACAGGATTATATTATATGGGTGATGTGTCCGGGTGGTGACTGTATCATTGTGGGTGTCAGGTCCCTGTGAGGTGTCAGGACATTATACAGGATTATATTATATGGGTGATGTGTCCGGGTGGTGACTGTATCATTGTGTCTCAGGTCCCTGTGAGGTGTCAGGACATTATACAGGATTATATTATATGGGTGATGTGTCCGGGTGGTGACTGTGTCATTGTGTGTGTCAGGTTCCTGTGAGGTGTCAGGATGTCTCCATCTATTTCTCGATGGAGGAGTGGGACTACATAGAAGAGCACAAGGACCTCTACAAGGACCTCATGGTGGAGGACCCCCGGCCCCTCACATCACCGGGTAAGATGAGGCTTGTTTGTATAAGGGATATAATTGGTAATATGATACATTCTGTGCATTCAGCTGTCGCCTTCGCCTCCTCTTACAGATGACCCTCCTGATAACAATATGGGGGCCAGAGGTCCTCGTCCTCCTCGTGCGCAGGATGTTCCGGATGAGAATCATTATGTATCAATGGCTTCTCAGGTACATGGGCCGTGCACATCATCTACTGATTCATGTATAATTCAACTGCATGAAACTTAATGCGTCTTCTCAATTAATTATTATTAGTTTCACGTGTTGAATGAGAGCAGAGATGTGATGGATATCAAAGAAGAAGTTATCAAAGAACGGCAGATGCTTCGGTGTAAGGAGGAGGAAATCTATGTACCTATCCCAGGTGAGTGAGCTACACGCAGTATTGCCCTCCTTGTTCCTAGGAGACAGGGGCAGTAATCCTACCATACCTCCTGTTTCAGCTAAATGTCACGATCAGCACATCCACAGGTATTTGTTATCCATACTCTCCTCTGTAAAATCAACATTTAAAATTATGCTAATGAGTCAGAAGGACTTTAGTCCCTCTGTGATCTCATACAGTGTATTTGCAGGCTGTTACACTGTGCAGGAGCACTTACCCTGCCCACTGTATGACATTACAGCAGACAGATGGAGAGACAGTGTAACAGCTGGTGAAGCTAAAGCCCAGAGGGGTTCTGGTAACAACCCCTAGAGCCCTTCTTGCTTACTAGCATAGTTTTAAAAGTTTATTTTAGAAAAAAGGAGGCCATAGATAATTACCTGTGTCCCTAGTTTATTATGCTGAGTAGATTTCTTTAAATACTGGTTTACACCAAGAACAGAGTAAGTAGAGGATTAGGATTACAGAGATGGGGGAGATTTATCAGAAATAACTCTTCCCGTTGCCTATGGAAAACATGGTGACAGTCAGAGATCATCAGAGACTGAAATGGACAGAAACAGTCAGAGTGAGAGAGATACATATAAAATATTTTTTCTTAACCCATTCTATATTATTATAGCTAACATCTATCCTGGGCAACGCTGGGAGCAGCAGCTGTAATGTGTATCGCAGATAAAGCTGAGATTTCACTGCTAACCGCTGAGCTTTTCCTTTTTCCAATTATCACCTTCTCTATTCATTTCTGAAGTTAAAGAAATTCCTTCCCAGGTTCAGTTCCTATTAGATTACACGTCCACATAGACGCAGCTGTGAGGCTAGGACTTAGATTTGCCTTTGCACTTGTCTGGTTTTCCATGATGACCATTGTCTTCCTTCTCGTTTCCTGTAGATGACTGTGCCGGCCTCGCACAGGGACATCCATTGTTTCCAGAATTTGAAGCTGAACTTAAAAACATCCCTTACGGCGCTTTCCAAGAAAACTACCTGACCCAATATATTCCGTCAGTGTTTCACTCACCCAAGCAGGAGGAACCGTTGCCGCACCAGTCACAGTACGATGAACCGGATACAAGTCCAAGGGGAACGGAAACCTTTACCCGCTCTGTCGTAGGGAGGAATAAAATCCGCTCTAATGTTTCTGTGCACAAAAAAATGTGCAGGAACCCGAGACTTTTTATGTGTCCAGAATGTGACAAATCTTTTACCAGGAAATGGAGTCTTGTGGAACACCTGAGAACTCACACGGGAGAGAAGCCGTTCTCATGCTCGGAATGTGGGAAAAGTTTTTATCGGAGATCGATTCTCGTGGAGCATCAGAGAAGTCACACCCAGGAGAAGCCGTATTCATGTCCGGAATGCCGGCAGCGATTTAAGGCCAAACAACATCTCGAGAGGCACCAAGTCATTCACACGGGAGTGCGCCCATTTCTATGCCCGGAATGCGGCAGAGGTTTTAACCGGAAGTGGCTTCTCGATAGACATCTAAGAACTCACATGGAATGGAGGCAATTTCCATGTTGAACAATGTGGAAACGAGATTTGACTCTGTGTCAGGAAATTCACGCATAATGAATTGACCCAGTACAGGTCGGAACCGGTAGAGAGGGGCACAATGATTTCTCCGTCTTTTCAAATGGGTCCAACTAACGGAAAAGAAAAGAGTTTTTCAAACTCGTCCTAAGGCCGGCGGCACACATGACGTTTTGAACCCGTTTTTGGGCCGTTTTTAAGCAGTCCGTTGAAAAAACTCATCCGTTCAAATCGCTACGTGTGCCGCCTGCCTTAGGCTATATTCACACGGCGCCAGGGAGAGGAGGAGGGGGTGAGGCCATAGAAGTGTATGGGGGACATATAAGTTTGTGTGAATGTAGCCTAAGTTGTTGCTGAAACATGACTGGGAAGCAGCATTTACAAAAACAAATTCTGGTCTACAAAGTAAGAAGATAAGAAACAGTAACTATTATATAAATCCATAAGAAACCAACGGAGTTTGTAATTTATGACCTGAGCACAGTGGCTCAGTGGTTAGGACTACAGCCTTGCAGCGCTGGGGACCTGGGTTCAAGTCCCAGGATCAACATCTGCAAATAGTTTGTTTTCTCCGTGTTTGTGGGGTTTGTTTCCTCCGGGTCCTCTGGTTTCCTCCCACACTCCAAAACATACTGGTAGGTGGATTAGATTGTGAGCCCCATTGGGGACAAGGACTGATTTGTCAAACTCTGTACAGCGCTGCGGTATCTGTGTGCGCTATATAAATAAGCAGAAACTGTAACCCCTCCACATCCGGACATAAATGCTATTGGTTCTCCCAGGACAAGTAGTAATGTCTGACATCCATCAGTGAAAAAGAAGGGTAACACAGCAATCCTTTTCTTTTTAGAAGAGGTTGTGGTGGTGCCCGCGGCCAAAGTTTCTGATGCAGGAAACCAGGAGTCAACAGTCTTCAAGGAGGGAGCTACAGCACCAAAGGTTAAATTCCAGAAAGTTTATTTACATGTGCATCCAAACATGATGAGCGCGACGTTTCGATTCTCAATGAATCTTAATCTAATGCTTGATAAAGATTCATTGCGAATCGAAACGTCGCGCTCATCATGTTTGGTTCTCCCATGTAAATAAACTTTCTGGAATTTAACCTTTGGTGTTGTAGCTCCCTCCTTGAAGACTGAAATCCATCAGTGTCGCGTGTGCAGCTCCCTGTAATGGAATGATAACGTTTTGTAGAGATTTGTGCTCATCCAAATGCCGGACAGATTTGTTTCTACAGATTATAGTTGATGTCACATAAGGCTGATGTGCATCCGTATAATGAGAATGTGAACTCTGGATCAATAGCGATGGAGGAAGTCATCCTTGTAGAGAACCCGTCTTACCCAAAGTCGGATTAATATGATTCTTTTCACATGAGATGAGTCAAGTTTAGTGGCTCTAGGGAAAATGTCACTTGATAAACCCCATCTTTGGTTCTGTAGCACCTGGACACAGGCTTTTTGTGTCTTATTAAATATAAGAATCTCATCTATCAAGCCAGGAATATGGTTCTATGAGCTACAGAACCAGAGATGCAGGCAACAAAGAACAGAATGTATAAAGGAATGTTCCAGGAATCAGCATCATTTATATACAGATGAGTCAGTATAATAGAAGCTGATATGTAATTAGTTGTTATTTAGAATGTTGCTCCCCTTAGCAGAAAATGCTGTGACATAGACTGTGATGGAGAATTACAATGCTCCCGGCCCTTTTCATCCAATAATTTCTCTCCGCACTGAGCAACACAGGACAGAATATGCCGCCGGTCACATGCCACATCACTGTCCTGCACTGCTTGGGCTGTCACTGACCACATCACATTCCTGCAGCTGCCTGGGCAGTCATGTGATCACCACATGTTTGCTGTAGTCGGTTTGGTTGCAGTGCATCCAGTATGGCCGGTGTGTGGTGATGGCAGTACACATCATTATCTATGTAACCGAGCAGGACAAGTCTGTTACATCATCACTGGGGCAGAGCATAAGAGGGAGAGGAGTTACTGAGACTAGGATCATGGGACTTGTAGTTTCCAGCGGCGGCCATCTTGGTGATTACTCCGGAGGTCATAAAATTTTGTGAATCATAAAATCAAATTATTTAAGCTCCGTTTTGTCACATTCCCGCGATCCCCCTTTAACTGCCTGTATGTCCAGTTTTGTAGCTCACAGAACCATAAGCGACCTGAAAGAGGAGATTCTTTAATTTAACACTAGCAGAATATTTCTAGGTACTACCGAACCAAAGATTCACACTCCCCAAGCAGAAAATAAGCTTGACTCATCTCAAAATGAGCTGAGAAGAGTCATATTTTCTGTAGGAGATCTTCTGTTAAACAGGTGAAATTTCATATAAAAGATTTCTAGAAATGACAATTTATCCCCTACCTGAGGAAACCAGTAGTTTATAATGTGAACCTGTTACCAGGTTTTACTCCACTAGAGGGTAATCCTACTATGGACATTTATAGCAGGTCTATAAGGTGTCTAATAGGTACAGCTTTCAAAGATATATAAATATAGACATATTTCTACAAAACTAAAGTCTGTCAGACCCCATCCTGCCTGTTCACCTGACTCCTGCATCCCAATATAAAATAAGACAACAAATGGGCAGAAATGTAGGGTGTTTTTTCCATATACTTGTATAAAAGTTCTGAAAACATGACCATCTCTGCTGCACTCTTTCTGTATAAATGAATGGAGCGGCACACACAGGGGTTTATACACCATTTAGTAGAGGTTTGGGAAGCAGCGCTGTTCTGGAAATAGTGTGGGAAGGGGGTGTAGAGGGCAACCATCGGAGCTTTCTAGAGGTCCACCCTTTATGTAAGAGACAATGGGGGGGGAATTATCTTGCGTGGCTTCCGTTGGCTTACTTTCTGACTAGCTCCCGGGATATATGTTTTTTTGTGCTCAGCAGACAGATTTCTGGGACTATCATTTCTGTCCGGAGAGCCAAAAAAAGTGTGCGCTAGTCTGAGAACACTAAGCACACTGCCCTGGGTGGGGTTCAGTGAGCAGCTGTGACTCTTAGTGACTCCCCGCACAGCGCATTATACACGGACAATGCACTTACATGCACCAGGAAGAAGAAGTTAACTCGGGGACCTGAGCGGGGAAGTGACACATGCAGGATATCGGGCCAGGATCTTAGTGACTCCCCGCACAGCCATTATACCGGACAATGCACTTACATGCACCAGGAAGAAGAAGGTGAACTCAGGGACCTGAGCGGGAAGTGACACACTGCAGATATCGGGACGCACGATCTTAGTGACTCCCCACACGCGCATTTACAACACGGACAATGCACTTACATGCACCAGAGAGAAGGTGTGAACTCCGGGGACCTGAGCGGGGAAGGACACATCGGATAATCGGGCGCAGGATCTTAGTGACTCCCGCACGCACATTATACACGGACAATGCACTTACATGCACCAGGAAAGAGAGGGTGAACTCCGGGGACCTGAGCGGGAAGCGACACATGCAGGATATCGGCGCACGATCTTAGTACTCCCCGCACAGCGCATTATAACACGACAATGCACTTACATGCACCCAGAAGAAGAAGGTGAATCTCCGTGTGACCTGAGCGGGGGAGCGACACATGCAGGATATCGGGGCGCACTTTCGTGACTCCCCGCACAGCATCATTATACACGGACAATGCACTTACATCACCAGAAGAAGAAGGTGAACTCCGGGACCTGGCGTGGAAGTGAACACATGCAGATATCAGGGCGGATTCTTATTGACTCCCCGCACAGCGCTTTATACGGACAATGCACTTACATGCACCAGGAAGAAGAAGGTGAACTCCAGGGACCTGAGCAGGAAGTGGACCATGCCAGGATATGGGGGAACGATCTTAGTGACTCCCCGCACAGCGCATTATACCAGACAATGCACTTACAGCACCAGGAAGAAGAAGGTGAACTCCGGGACCTGAGCGGGAACAACACATGCAGGATATCGGACTGCAGAGATCTTAGTGACCTCCCCGCACAGCGCATTATACACGGACAATGCACTTACATGCACCCGTACTAAGAAGGTGAACGCCTGGGGGGACCTGAGCGGGAAGAGACTAACACAGTGCAGGATATCGGGCGCAAGATCTTAGTGACTCCCGCACGCGCATTATCACGACTGCACTTACATGCACCAGGAAGAAGAAGTGAACTCCGGGACTTGAGCGGGAAAGACACATTGCAGGATATCGGCGCAGGATCTTAGTGACTCCCCGCACAGCGCATTATACACGGACAATGCCTTACATGACAGGAAAGAATGTGAACTCCGGGGACCTGATCGGGAAGCACACATGCAGTATATCTGGTCGCAGGATCTTAGTGACTTGCCCCGCACAGCGCATTATACACGGACAATGCACTTACATGCACCAGGAAGAGAAGGTGAACTCCGGGGACCTGAGGCGGAATTTGGATGAATCACATGCAGGATATCGGCTCCGATCTTAGTGACATCCCCGCAGCGCAGTTATACACGACAATGCACTTACAATGCACCAGGAAAAGAAGGTGAACTCCGGGACCTGAGCGGGGAGGAACAACATTGCAGGATATCGGTGCCGATCTTAGGACTTCCCCCACAGCGCATTATACACGGACAATGCACTTACATGCACCAGGAAGAAGAGGTGAACTCCGGGACCTGAGCGGGGAAGACACATGCAGATATCGGGCGCAGGATCTTAGTGAACTCCCCGCACAGCGCATTATACCGGACAATGCACTTACTGCACCATGAAGAAGGGTGAACTCCGGGGACCTGAGCGGGAGGACACACGCAGGATATCGGAGGCAGATCTTAGTGACTCCCCGCACAGTCGTTATACACGACAATGCACTTACTGCACCATGAGAAGAAGGTGAACTCCGGGGACCTGAGCGGGAAGCGACACATGCAGTAATCGGGCAGATCTTAGTGACTCCCCTGCACCAGCGCTTATCACGGACAATGCACTTACATACACCGCAAGAAGAAGTGAACTGCCGGGACCTGACGGGAAGCGACAACATGCAGGAATCGGGTGCAGGATCTTAGTGACTCCACACACAGCGCATGCATACAACGGACAATGCACTTACATGCACCATAAGAAGAAAGGTAACTCCGGGACCTGAGGCGGGGAAGCGACACATGCAGGATATCGGCTCGATCTTAGTGACTCCCCGCACACGCATTATACACGACAATGCCTCCCTTACATGCACCAGAAGAAGAGGTGACTCCGGGACCTGAGCGGAAGCGACACATCATGAGTATCGGGCGCAGGATCTTAGTGACTCCCCGCACAGCGCATTATACACGAGACAATGCACTTACCATGCACCGGAAGAAGAAGTGAACTCCGGTGACTGAGCGGGAAGCGACACATCAGATATCGTCGCAGGATCTTAGTGACTTGTCGCCGTGCTTTACGACCTGCACTTCTGACAGAGAGAAGAACTCGGACCTGGGTAGCTCAATATTCCGGGTGCCATCTGAGTGTTCCCTGACACTTTAAGGTTGCTTTCACCAGAGAAGAAGTGACCAGGAAGCGAGACAAGCAGCTTCGTGACGTACTTAGACTCCCAAGTCGTCAAACCCCTGTTACAACATGACCATACATTACTCGGCCTGGATGCGGAACCTCAGATTCTCGCATTTCTTATTTCACCACCCACCATCAAGCAGATACCTAACATCTTATCCAGGAGCGTGATCGTTCTGTGCGCAATGCATAGCAGGGCAGTTTATGAGCCAATAGCAACGCTTGACGATGATTCTGCACTTATCAAGTGCTCCGGACTAACCGACACATAGGAATCAGCGATCTTTGCTTGTGTTAAGTGATGTAGTTAATATGTAATTCTCGATGCCATAATGTATTGAGTCAGGGGTACCAACAATTCGTCAAATGCGTAAGTTAACCTTGTACAATCATTGCGCCTTTTTCTGGTTTTTTAGGTTTTTCATACTGTTCAGCACACAATCCATCCTCCAAATCCACAGTTTATGTGTGTTCGCATGTAAGAGGTGATGGCATGTTTCCTGCTGCACCTAGTTACGTACGACGTGAATGATAATTCTATGCCAATTGTTTCGGACGGGCATTATCAGTCATGCTGGAACAAGACTGCCGTTTTGTGCTAGGATATATCGGTACTGGCCATGACTGCTCTTACAGGCTCATCCATCCTTCACTCTCACAGGAGTGATTCAAGAACAGCGCTCCACCAGGTTCGGCGATCAAGCTCACAGCCGGGCCTCACGACTCTCCAAACACCCACCGCTAATCGCGTGACGTGAGTCGTCAATTGGGACCCCACTGAGCTTAACCTTCCATGGGGGTTACATCATTGCTTACAATACCGATTCCGGCCCTACATTTATAAATTCCATCATCGGTTAGAACTTACCTTTGAGTTTAGTGTTTCAAATATGGATTTGTTTTAAAATAAATCTAAATGTCCATATGTTCTATTTAAAGACATCTACCACCAGGATGAAGGGTTGGTATAACCCAGCCACGGACATACTGTGTGTGCCCACTCTGACAGACTCCTGCTCTTTCTTTTAGCTTCTCATGTCCTGATTTACAAAAAAGGCTGTTTTAAATATATGGTAATGAGCCGTGAGGGGCTCGTGGCCTCTTAATGACCGTTGCTGCGGGCCTTGAATCATCTCAGGTTTAATATGGCATAATTTTTTTTAAACTCTATTTTTTTGAAACACAGGGCATAGAAGCCTAAAGAGACATATCTCCAGCGGGGCGCACACCAGGATGTTACAATCCTTCACCAATACTTCAATTAGTAAGAGCTATTTGTTACAAATTATTCTATTTCTTTTGTTGTAACGCGAGGAGACTATTGGCTTAATCCAACACATTTGAAATGTTACCCCATTTTGCATGTAAAACATTTGACCATTTTGACTTTGGGGTGTTAAAGTGGGAATAGACAAAAAGTGTCTTCTTCCTGAAGACATGTAACAATGTGAGCTCTCATATTACTTGGTTTAAAGGCAACATCGCTCTAAACGTATTCCACATACTAAGCGTACGGCATCTGCAAATGGCCACCAATCATTGTGCCTTTTTGTTTTTGGAATGTCGCACAGTGCGGGTGAAGACTGAAAATCACATTAAAAAAAACCTTGAATACAAATGTGTCATTCACTGATGTTTTCTATAATCATTTCCTCATTACATCAGCTGCGGAAACTGAGAAAGCACCAATGGCACCACAAGGTGATCCGGATCATACTTTGTTTTTGAGGTCACTTTGGCCAACTTTATTGTGTGACAGGAGCACGTGTCCCAAAGCCACATTGTGAACTTGGACTAGAGAGGTTAATGGGAAGCATTTATACTTTGACATGTAGCCACTCATTTCCCTCATATTTAACTTCTCCTTATGCCATTAATGATTGTCCTGTACACCGTCCTCTGCGATAGAGCTGGCCCGATTTATGTATTACTCCTCTACAGTTGTCCCACTCCTCTCTCTCTAGGCACATCAGCTTTGTACCTGGCTTGTGACAGCCGGGGTTTAAGGAGACGGCAATAGCCACGTATTAGAAGAGGTTGAAATGTCTGATGCTGCTCTTGTCTCTTTGGAGACTCAATCATGTGTAATCCCTCCATCTTTTGGAACCAAACCTTAACATTGGTCACCATTTCTGCAGCTCATCTCTACAATTATTTAAAACATCCACATCATTGATG
Source organism: Engystomops pustulosus (assembly GCA_019512145.1). Lineage (NCBI taxonomy): Eukaryota > Metazoa > Chordata > Amphibia > Anura > Leptodactylidae > Engystomops > Engystomops pustulosus. The sequence goes on along the minus strand of WNYA01000198.1, from coordinate 167,367 downwards.
AAATAAATGAGTCCGCTAGTTCTTTTACAGCATGTGGGCAGTTTCGGAATTTTTGCTGTTTTGGAATTGTTCTCCATCGAGGTGACGGTTCAATATTTGTTCTGTGGGAGGCATCCTTACATCCGGGCCATCTACCGTCTCCTCTTTTACACCTGTTGTAAAACACTGTACGATGGGGGAAATAACATAATAATATAATATAATATTCCTTTATTTATACAGCGTACACAAATTATGCAGCGCTACACAGAGCTTGCCAAATCAGTTTCCTCCCACACTCAAAAACATACTGGTAGGTGATTAGATTGTGAGCTCCATGGGGACAGGGACCAAGAGGGGGCGGAGTTAAGAAGGGTTTATATACAGTCAGGTAAAAGTTTAGAGAATGATACAAATGTTGATTTTATACAATAGCATCTTCTCCATATGTTTACAAGGGATCACTTACAGCAATTAATTGCAATCAATATTTTGCAGAGGTCCTAAAGAAGAAGGAGAGGTCCTGCAGATACTGACTCGCTGCAGTAACTCCTCCTACCTGACATTAAAGCTTCTGGTCCCCATAATATGATTGCACTTGTACTCTGTATGTGATAAACATCTGACAGACCAGAGGGACACATCATGTGACAAGAGGAGATTTGTGTCATTCGCTCAACTTATGGCCATGACTGTAGTAGTGGTAAGGAGGAAACCATCTTTTGGCTACAAAATTGGTGTTTCTGGGTGTTTTTGGCCTGAGTCGCCTTTGTCGAGGGTCATGCACCTGCTGGGCGATTCCTAAGAATCGTGCGCCCTGAATCATGAATGTGTGCAGATCTGCTTTTGGTCCGTTGTATGTTGTTTATCACTGGGAGGAGGCGTTCAACCCCCCACCTTGATTTTTAGTGTTATCTCTCCTCCCGTGACTTTTTACAACCAATTTACATCTAATTCAAAAGTTGATTTTCTGGATGATGGCCACGCACTGGGCCATGAAAGAAAACAAACTAAAGAGTTTTCTGCTTGACATTTGGTAGTGGTTTATTAGGATCAATTACTGATGACAGGGTCAGAATCTGAAAAAATTGACCCTCAGTCATGAAGTTTAAACTATCAAATACTTCTTTTTATATTTGTTGGGGAAAACTTGAAAGAAGTCTGAATCATTTCACTAGATAAGAGTTTTTGTAACCCTCTAGGGAGTAATTCGGGATTTCGGATGACGCTCCACACCATTGCTTGTATACAGTCCGCTTGTAACACACCATGTCGGTAACACGGGCCACTTTGTGCTATAGAATGAAACAAAACACATAGTGATATTAATTCATTTTTTGAAACTATTATCATCTCTTTGTATTGTAATCTATGGAAGCAACCAAGTTTTACTAAGGAAGTTTATTCATACTTAAAAGTGTTTGATGTGAAATGATTGGACGTTCGTTCCGGTCTGGGTGTGACAATTCCACGTTTGTTGTCTGTCCCGGACATGTTGCCTAGCTGTGGCTGAACGGCCGCGTCCTTTAAATGGACACCACTAGTAACTAGCCATGACTATGGTTGCCAGGAAATTGAGCGTCCAGACTACAATCTGGTAAGATAAATGAGGTGTGTATATTTTGTGGTCGGTGGAGCCATTGGGTCCCGGTGGGACACTTTGTGTCTCAATGAATCGTGCTTCAATTATGGATTTGATGTGGCCAGCTCACCACACCTCCGGCCACAGCCCACTTGGCATATGGCCTTATGGCAGGACTTGCAGGTATTTTATGTTTATGGTTCTACACAGAAAGCTAGAATACAAGTCTGATAATATCCCAACTCACTGTATATAGTTAAAAAAGGACTATACAATGTCATGTGAACCTGGCCTAACCCCTTTACGGTAAGCCCTTCTCACTTTTCTGGAGGTTTTGTTTTTCACTTCCCATGTTCCAAAATAATTTTTTTTATTCTACAAAGTTAAATGAGGTATAAAAAATCAAATATCACTAAAATATCCAATCCACCTTGATTCGTAGAAACTGCAAGGGTTTTGGTTTCCAGACTTTAAAGGATACTACCATCGCTCCCTCCCTACAGTGCTATACTGGTTCCACAATAGGGGGCATAAGCTCCGGCTAAACCTGAGGAACCATTTCTGTGTCCCCCCCTCACGACTCTCCCCATGGTCAGTATGGTATCCTTCAGTTTCGCACTCCTTGAAAAAACTTGCCTTTCGTAGCTACCCTAGTGATGAAAACATTAATAGGTCCGCAGGGTTCCTCCCCATTACTCTTTACCGTATGGTTCCTCTGACTCAATAACTGAAACCCATAGTTCCCACCGGGTATGTCGACAAACTTCTTGCCTCAATACGTGAGGAAACCCCCCTATGGTTTCAGTCAGTCCAATAATGGTAGTTTTAGAGCCATGGGAGCTTCGTACACCTAAGCGCATCTGTCTATTTAATGTAAGTGCCAAAACCAATGTAAAGTTCTGTGGCGCTGGTATTGGGTTCCCTCCAGTGGAGGTCTATACATCCAAACTGCTCTGATCTGTGTTGGAATGCCACCAGCCCCCGGTACAATGTCACACATATGGTGGGGGTGCCGCCTGCTTCGCCTTTTGGACACATTTCCGTAAACTAATCACCAATTGACGGGACACCAGACTGGAGGATGACCCCTCAGTTCTCTCTCCTCTCATCCTCCCCCATCAATTTCCAGAGCTAAAAAGTCCTTGATGGACACTTACTAATAGTAGCTGCGAGATCCTCATCCCAGATGTGGAAAACCTCTAGAACCCCCAGATATTGGACTGGTTTGGTGAGATCAACTTTGCTTCATAGTTAGAGGAACTCACCTGCTGACACACACAACACCCGGAAGCCAACACAACCTTATGGGGCCCGTGGCTTTATGTTTAGGCATCTGAATGTCATATGCCTTTACGTAAATTTATTATGTCAAGTCTATCAAACAGGCTGCTCTTGTAGATCCAAATTCTGTTTTTTCTTTCCCATGTCACCCCCATTAGTAGCATATCATAATCTGAGCAGACAGACTTTATTTTGTAAACTTGGTTCACTAATTCCTTTACGTATGTGTCCCTATAAGTTGCGCTGGTTATTATAGAAATATATGTCATTTGGATGTAAGCTCTCTGACATTGCTTGGATGCTTATGTGTTACTATATATTGTCCTGGACCTGCGTGTCCTCCCTCTATACAAAAGCTTTTACTGGCAATGTTTTCTATATTTCTTTTGTTATGCCTAATAAAATGATACAAAAAATAAAAGTGTCATGATGGCAGACGGAGATGCAAAGTCCATTGGCTCACATGTACCGAAATATGCGCAGGAATGATGCTGGGATCTGTTCCAACTATGAACTAATAGCATCGACACTTGTGAAGAACAAAATCCGAGGCATTGGGTCCTCGGCATACCTGAACCTCCGAGAGGGCGAGGTCATTTGATGTTGTTACTGACCGTTGTGTTTGTGAACTTTGTCATCATTTATCTAGTTTATATATATAATTATTATCTAAGTTTAGTTCAATACTCTTATTACTCTTTATTATTTTATCGCATCACTGAAGGTCCTTCTACTTGTGACTCCCTCTGACAGGCTGGAGGTGGGCACACTAGCAACTATTCTCCGACACATATAAAGGATGCTTCCCGGAAGATGTTCCACTCTGTGATCTTAAAGTTTTGTGACTTTAAGAGTAGAAACCTCTGCTCTGCAACCATCCATACACAGAACCATATATCACACTGATGGCGAACCTTCTAGCGGCCGAGCCCCAACTGCAACCTAAAACCCCCCTTATTTATAGCGAGGTGCCACCAAAAATTAAAGCAGTAACTTATTGCTCCCTGTTTCTCAACAATCATATTTGCCTCCTAGGACAGCACACAGTAGAAAAAGGAGGAAATTTTGCATGTTTTAATTCTTTTTTTCAAGTCCCTCTGTACACAGAGAATCGTGGGGCAGCATCAGGTCCTCCAAGATATTCATGCACCTTTACTCATTGTCCCTCTTCTTACAGTTCCAGTAGCGAAGTATCACTTAATATATTGACTGACAGCAGCATCATTGAAGTGTGCTTGGACTGCAGGAAGATTCTTTTGAGTCCTAGCTGGTGCGCTGTGGGGCGATATTCCGGGTGCCCACAGCAAAAAGGGCTCTGAGTGCCCCTCTGACACCCGTGCCATAGGGTTCCCCACACACTGTGTTAACTGTTGTCATGACTCTAATGGATCCCTTAAATCTTAATACGTCTCGTGCTACAAATCGCACTGCTACAAAAATTAAATTTTTGATACAGCGTCACAATGTTTACCCACCACCGGGATTAGGAAGCCGCTCGCCCACTAAAACATGTGGGCCCGCCACCGCAGCCGTGCTGCCATTGCCGTCTATGGGGACGTGTATGTGGCCGCATTTCATCCCCATACGGCCGTCTGAATGAGCCCTTGCTGCACGCACATAACTTTATGGGGGGCGTATATAACGGCTGCAAATACGTCCCCCATAGTGGTCTATGCCCCTCAGTGCAGTGCACACCTGTATGAGTGTGTGCTCTAGCTGTATTGAGAGGTGTGCTCGATCTTTGGTGGTAAAATCTCCGTGCCCATTTCTCTCTAGGAGAGGGGCAGCAGCACTCACTTCCCTCTGCATGCGCCGTAACCTTAGTGTACCATGACCCTTACAGTGTACATGGGGACAGAGACATGGCACTTGTGGTCACTACTACCTCCCATCTAATGGCAGCTGTGGTCCTAACTACTCCCATCATAATGGCAACTTGTGGGTCACTACTACTCCCATCATAATGGCATGCTTGGTTGGGTCACTACTACTCCCATCATAATGGCAGCTTGTGGGTCACTACTACTCCCATCATAATGGCAGCTTGTGGGTCACTACTACTCTACTACTCCATCATAATGGTAGCTTGTGGTCACTACTACTCCATCATCAATGGCAGCTTGTGGGTCACTACTACTCCCATCATATGGCACTTGTGGGTCCACTACTACTACCCATCATAATGGCAGCTTGTGGGTCACTACTACTCTACCCCATCTAATGGCAGCTTGTGGTCACTACTACCTCCCATCATAATGGATCTCTGTGGGTCACTACTACTCCCATCATAATGGAACTTGTGGTCACTACTACTCCATCATAATGGACTTGTGGGTCACTACTACTCCCATCATATGGCAGCTTGTGGGTCCTACTACTCCCTCATCATGGCAAGTCTTTGGGTCACTCACACTCCTCATAATGTCAGCCTCTTGTGGGTCACTACTACTTTCTACTCCATCATAATGGCACTTGGGTCACTACTACTACCTCCATCATATGGCAGCTTGTGGGTCCCACTACTCCCATCATAATGGCACTTGTGGGTCACTACTACTCCCATCATAATGGCAGATGTGGGTCCTACTACTCCCATCAATAAGGAGTTGTGGTCACTTACTACTACTACTCCCTCATATGGCACTGTGGTCACTACTACTCCCATCATAATTGGCATCGTGTGGTCACTTACTACTCCCATCATAATGGAACTTGTGGGTCCTACTACTCCCATCATAATGGAAACTTGTGGGTCACTACTACTCCCATCATAATTTAGTTGGCACTCTACAGGCACTGGGTCACTACTACTCACCATCATAATGGAACTGTGGGTCACTACTACCGCATCAATGGAACTTGTGGGTCACTACTACTCCCATCATAATGGAAACTTGTGGGTACTACTACTCCCATCAAATGGACTTGTGGGTCACTACTACTCTCCATTCATATGGCAGCTTGTGGGTCACTAACTACTCCATCATACGGAGCTTTGGTCACTATACTCCCATATAATGGCAGCTTGTGGGTCACTACTCTCCCTCATAATGGCGAGCTTGTGGTCACTACTACTCCCATCATTGGCAGGTGTGGGTCACTACTTCTACTCCCATCATAATGGCAGCTTGTGGGTCACTACTACTCCCATCATAATGGCAGCTTGTGGTCACTACTACTCCCATCATAATTGACAGCTTGTGGGTCACTACTACTCTCTATCCCTACTGGCCAGCTTGTGGGGTCACTACTACTCCCTCATAGTGGAATTAGCTTGTGCGGTCACTACTACTCCCATCATATTGAAGCTTGTGGTCACTACTACTCCCATCATAATGCAACTTGTGGTTCACTACTACTCCATCATAGGCAGCTTGTGGTCACTACTACTCCCATCATAATGGCAGCTTGTGGTCCACTACTACTCCCATCATAATGGCACTTGTGGGTCACTACTACTCCCACCAATAATGGAACTTGTGGGTCACTACTACTCCCATCATATGGCACTTGTGGTCACTACTACTCTTCCCATCATAATGGCAGCTTGTGGTCCCTACTACTCCACATCATAATGGCAGCTTGTGGGTCACTACTACCTCCCGAATCATATATGGCAGCTTGTGGGTCCTACTACTCCCATCATAATGGCATCTTGTGGGTCACTACTACCCCATCATAATGGCAGCTTGTGGTCACTACTACTCCACTCATAATGGCAGCTTGTGGGTCACTACTACTCCCATATATGGCGCTGTGGGTCACTACACTCCCATCATAATGGGCAGCTTGTGGGTCCTACTACTCCCATCATGCAGCTGCTTGTGGGTCCGACTACTACTCCCTTCATAATGGCAGCTTGTGGTACATGTCTCACTACTACTACTCCCATCATAAATGGCAGCTTGTGGGTCACTCTACTCCCATCATATGGGAACGCTTGTGGGTCACTACTACTCCCATCCATATGGCAGCTTGTGGTCACTACTACTCCCATCATATGGCAGTGTGGTCACTACTACTCCCATCAATTCACTTGGTCATCTACTCCATCATATGGCAGCTTGTGGGTCATACTACTACCCATCTAATGGAACTTGTGGGTCACTACTACTCCATCATATGGCAGCTGTGGGTCACTACTACTCCCATCATATGGACAGCTTGTGGGTCACTACTCACTCGCCATCAGTAATGGCAGCTTGTGGGTCACTACTACTCCCCATCATAATGGAAACTTGTGGGTCACTACTACTACTTCCATTAATGGCAGCTTGTGGTCACTACTACTCCCATACATAATGGCAGCTTGTGGTCACTACACTATCCATCATAATGCAGTTGTGGGTCACTACTACTCCTCATTCATAATGGCAGCTTGTGGGTCACTACTACTCTCCATCATAATTGGCAGTCTGTGTTCACTACTACTTCCCATCATAATGGCACTTGTGGGTCACTACTACTCCCATCATAATGGCCTCTTGTGGGTCACTCTACTCCCATCATAATGGCAGCTTGTGGTCACTACTACTCCCATCATAGGACTTGTGGTCACTACTACTCCAACCCATAATGCAACTTGTGGGTCACTACTACTCCCATCATAATGGACTTGGGGGTCACTCACTATCCTCATAATGCTAGCTTGTTGTCACTACTACTTCCCATCATATTGGCAGCTTGTGGTCACACTACTCCCATCAATGGCAGCTGTGGTCACTACTACTCCCATCATAATGGCAGCTTGTGGTCACTACACTCCCATCATAATGGCAGCTTGTGGGTCCTACTACTACTACTCCCATCATAAGCAGCTTGTGTCATCTACTACGACTCCATCATAATGGCACTTGTGGGTCACTAATCACTCCATCATAATGGGCAGCTTGTGGTCACTACTACTCCCATCATAGGCAGCTTGGTGGGTCACTACTACTTCCCACATAGAGGCACTGTGGGTCCTACTACTCCCATCATAATGGCAGCTTGTGGGGTCCACTACTACTACTCCCATCATAATGAAAGCTTTGGGTCACTACTACTCTCCATCATACATGGCAGCTTGTGGTCACTACTACTACTTCCCATCATAATGGCAGCTTGTGGGTCACTACTACTACTCCATCATAATGGCAGCTGGGGGCACTCACTACGGACTTGTTGGTACTACTACTTAACTACTACCCCATCATAATGGCAGCTTGTGGTCACTCTACTCCCTCACTCACCTTATATTGGCAGCTTGTGGTCCATACTCCCATCATGCACTGTGGGTCCACTACTACTCCACTCATCATAATGGCAGCTTGTGGGTCACTACTACTCCCCATAATGGCATCTTGTGGGTCACTACTCTCCCATCATATGGCAGCTTGTGGTCACTACTACTTCCATCATAATGGAACTTGTGTCACTACTACTCCTCTATGCACTGTGGGTCCTACTCTCCCATCATAATGGCAGCTGTGGGTCACTACTACTCCCCATCATTGGCACTTGTGGGTCACTACTACTCCCATCATACTGGAAACTTGTGGTCACTACTCTCCCCGATCATATGGAAACTTGTGGTCAACTACTCCCATTATTTGGAGCTTGAGGTCCTACTACTCCCATCATAAGGAGCTTGTGGGTCTATACTCCCATCATGGCAGCTGGGGTCACTACTATGTCCACAGGTGTACTACCCTCTCATCTCCCAGTCCACGGCACATTAAGACGGACCCGGAGCAACACTCCGTCTCCCTCACTGCCCATCGCTGTGACGCAGGAGGGAAAAGCGCGCCCGGAAGTAAACTCCAGAGCATAGCCCCGCCCATAACCGCTCACCTGACCATGACTCATCAAAGGTCCTACGCACATTATCCATCCCTTGACTGATCACATGACTGTGATGCCACCACAGGTCCTCCTTCCTCAGGATGTTTCAGCTGCTAGGTTTGTAGTTGGGTGAGTGTAACGTTGCTCTGCGACTCCTTGCGGTATATTGAGTATAGCACAGTGTATATTATATATTCCGTATAGTACATGTATAAATTGTAGTATATTTATATGGTGTATGATACAGTGTATATTGTGGTGTATCTGTAATGCCATGAATGTGGGTATTTCCGGTGTATATGTGTGTATTGTATGCAGGATAGAATATTTATCCTGTTTCCCTGAAATAAGACAGTGTCTTATATTAATATTGCTCCTAAGAGTCTCTAGGTTTTCAGGGACGTCTTATTTTTCGATGAAAGAATTTACATTTACATTGAACAATAATTCCTCTCTCTAACCTCCTATGACTCTCCAACTCTGAATTCCTCTGTATTTCCTGTGACTCCAGGTGATTAGAATCATTGGCCCCCAGTCTCTCTGTTTTAAAAGCTCTTCCCATAAATGCCCCTTCTTATCCCTGGGCGGCTGCTGGGATCACATCTGCAGCACAAGAGCCGGTGATTTACGTCCATGAATTCTTCTCCATGTCACAACCTTCTGCAGCAGCTAAAAGATTTCCTAATACTAATGTATGGCGTAGGGGGAGCTGCTGCAATGGCGGCCGCTAGGTCTTATTTTTAGGGGAGGCCTTATATGTCTAAGCCTGAACAAAATTGTACTAGGTCTTATTTTCGCGGGATGTCCTATTTTAGGGGAAACAGGGTATATATGTGTGTTGGTATATAATCTTGTATATAGAGTCTGTGTATTGTATACAGTAGGTCTAAGTATCCACATCCTAGAGATAATCTTTCTACAGAAAGTATAAACAGCCACGCCTTGTTACAGTAAATTTTCATTGGTGCTTATATTTGTGTGTATATCTATGTTGATATATAGTAAGATTATAGGGAATATGTGTGCAGTGCAGATTATGAAACTCCAGCAGATATATTATATGAAACTGTAAAGAGACAGTCAATAGATGCCCATATCCGGACAAGGAACGTATAAGACGAGAATGTTTAATACATATTGAGTAAAAGTAAAGAGTGAAAGATCATATGAGTTAAAAACACAGGAACAGTGTGAGTCTTTATTTCTCTATTAGCTTTGGAGCTGGTGCAGCCCGAGGTCTTCTTGAGAAGATGCTATAAGTTCCTCCCCCCTGGATTTGGGGATCCCCTGCCTCCTTGGAGATCCTCTCCAGGTCCAGGTTGGATGGTGAACGTTGGTGGAAGCCATTTTCAGGTCTCTCCAGAGATACCCAAATGGGTTTAGCTCTGGGCTCTGTCTGGGCTGGTCAGGAGTGGTCACAGAGATGTTCTGAAGCCTCTGCTGTGGTATTTTAGCTTGTGCTTAGGGTCAGTGTCTTGTTGGGAGGTTCTACCCAGCCTGAGATCCAGAGCATCTGGAAGAGGTTTTCATCTAGGATATTCCTGGATTCCTTCAATTTCAACCAGTTCTCCTGTTCCTGCCCCATATGGATTTTTTTGCACACTGTATGCAGCTTTCATATGTCTTGCAGTGAGGAGAGGCTTCTGTTGGCACACTCTGCCATAAATCCCCGACTGGTGGAGGCTGCAGTGATAGGCATATTGCAGCAAAGGCTTACAATAAGGTGTTTTCCCGCTGATCGCTGCCTGCGGCTTCAAAAAGATGGCGGCGTGACGTCATTGGGGAGCAGCGATCCGTCGCCATGGACTCGGGTTAACCTATTCATTACAATGTGCTAACAGCACATTGTAATGAATGAAGAGTAAAATCCCCATATACTGCCATACTGTAGTGTGGTAGTATATGATAGGATCATACAGACAACCTAGGGTTAATAATTTTTTTTATTATAACTAGGGTTATAATTTTTTAAAAACTTTTTTTATTTTTACTATTTTTCAGACTCCCTATGGAGTCAGTACAGTGTAGGGAACTGATTTGGCTATGTGAGAGGCTATTGACTAGGATCAGGAGACCCTGAGGAGACCCAACCAGGTGGAAGCAGCCCTGTCTACAGTTGGGAGTCTGTTCCTTATGGAATAGACAGACTGGTTTGGCTTAATCCCACATCATGTTTTTAGACTTCTTGTAGGTCATACTTGATGTTAAGGGGGCTGCCTTACAAGGTAGCAAAAGGAGGTATTGTTTTCCATTTAACACCTTGGAAAACTTATTTGCATTCTTCCCAGAATTCCCTAGTGGAGCATCTATGCCTTCAAGGCGGCCTTAATTGGCATTGTCTCCTTAAGGAGAACACCTACTGTCTGATCCAAGTAGAGCGGATTATAATGGTCAGATACTGGGACTGATACTTCAGCAACCACAGGGACTAGAAAGAAAACTCAAAGTGCTCCCAAATCTGTGCAGCAGCCCTTACATTGGGGTATGTTAATCTCCCCGTGTCTAAGGTGGTGAAATGCCTTATTTAAATAACAAGATGTTAAATGTTTCTATACACAACACAGTGACACACTCCCAAAGAAAATAAAAGGTTACACCCCCTTTGGCTTATAGGAGCTATTGTACTTTTTTTTTTAACCCAATTCTTTTTTTATATTCCCCTACACCCTCAGGTTCCAGATACAAGTATCCATATGCCACCAGACATGGACAAGGACAAAAAGCAGACGGTTGAGAGGATATTAGATGTGACCCTAGAGATCATCTACCTGCTAACTGGAGAGGTGAGAGGTCCTGCGAATGATGTCACATGATGTCACCTGTACCACTGTTACCCAAAGGCTGGTTATATAATCCATATTTTAAATTGATTATTGTATGCCAACACCAGTTATGGAGGCTACTCCGTTATAATGTATAATGGTAAAATGTACCCTTGTTCTGTGTAGTTGACCGCTCCTGGTTTTGGAAAAAAAACGGATGAAATAACTGAGATGTGAACTGGTGCTTAAAGTTAGAAAATTTTAAACTTCAAAAATGGAGAACTCTCAAAGATTTTCACCAAATTACCATCTTTTCATAACTAAACGCCAAAGATATGAACCAAATTTTTCAACTAACAATAAGTTTCATGTGTGATGAGAAAACATCACTCTTTTACAGAAGTTGCCATTACTGCCTTGCTGATAATCCCTGAATTTTTATCAAGTGATTCAGCATTCCTGCTTCTTACTCTTATGCTTTCTGCCGACTCTCCATGGATCTTTGTTTACACGTCTGAACTGGAGGAGCTGTAGCAGAAGAGTTATTTCCTCCCCTTCCTCAATTCCTTTGTCTATCAGAAAGACCAGGCTGTGAGAGAGAGAGGCACAGCGGGTGCCGGCAATATTACGTATTAGAGGAATGAAAAACCGGAAGCTTCCAAAGTTACAAGCACTTAGTGACAGGTGTCAGGTTTTAAAATAAGGGCCTGGTCATAGTCGTAGCAGAGCTCCTGAGACCATCTGGTGCTAGGACCCTGATATATTCCACCCGTATTTTCCTATTCATATACAGGATTATGCATTAACAAAAAAGATGAGTGGTGAGAATGAAGAGGGGAGGAGGCACCGGCTTCCTATGATGCAGTCTGCACCTCGGACTATTGATAGAGGCGATGAGCGGAGGATCCTGGAGCTCACCAACAAGATCATTCATCTGCTCGGGGGAGAGGTGAGTGCTGCTGTATTACTGTGTGCTAAGGTAGTGAGTCTTTTTGGGTTTTTTTAGCTCTGTTAAAAGTCACAAGGTTTCAATCTGCAACGTATGCATAAAGACTTTTGTTACAAAGGTGCAGCAGAACTTTCATGGTCATAGAACATGTATTCTATGTGTCTGGGAGGAATACATGTCACACCTAGAAGAGGTTTTATGACATCCCACGCGTCAAGGGAAACTGGTGACAGGTTCCAGTAGAGATTCAACACTACATAACAAAGATGTTTTTAGCTATTCTGTACACTACTTCATTTTAGATTTATGCACTTTTAAACTTTACTTGGCTCCCTGCCAGCTCACGCTCACAAGTCCCAGGAGTTGCACTTTCGAAATGGTAACGAATGCGCCTGCTCATTATTATTCAGCCCAAACCCCCTCCTTCATGCTTCCAATATTCAACCTCCCACTAATGACTTAGGCTCTCACTAATTACATAGACTTTTTAATCCCGACATGCACAGTGAGTAGCAAGGTGTCCCTTCGATGTGCAGTTTTATTATGCAGTGCTACGCTGTCTTACACACACACAGTCAGCTCGGCTATGCCTCCCCCTTCCCTATGATAAAGACCTTATCTTGCCTGTAGTTGTTAGAGTAGGTCTCTTCAAGTTGCTTGCTGGCAGGAAGTGCCATTGTCTGTAGTGCGCCTGAGCTGGTTTTGTAATGCAGGGGGAGGGGCACAAGGCAGTGAGCACATTTCTTTAATGGGATTTTATTATGTAACTGTGCGAAGATAATTTCCCGTAGTGATGTTGTCCCTCAGAAATAAGATAGCTGTCCTTGGATTCAACCACCCACACTCTCTTCCAGTGATAGCCACACATGTCATTGAGTCCTTCCTGGCCACCTGGATTCAGTGATTATTACCATAGGATGGCTGTACAGTAACTTATGGGCATTTCATATGCAAAAATTGTTTGTTTCTTTGTGCAATCACTCCAGCAGTGGTGGTCGTATCCAAGGACAATAATCTAGATTCTAAGATATAACATGGCTACATTTATGGGAAATTGTCTCCACAAAGGGACATTTTCTTTAATAGTGTCATATTGAAGAAATATATCTACATGGCAGGTGAATTAAATGATAGTCAATGCCCAGATGAGAACACCCTTTAAGTTAATTTCAAAGATTCTTTACCTTTCCGAACACAATATTGGATCCCCCTCCAAACCTCACACCACCAAGTTATCTCAGAGATCATGAATTATTACCCAGTAGCCATGCATGCCTATGGAGAGAGGAGGGGAGCACTCATCCCTCCGCCTGTCCAGCCAAACATGTGTTATGCCCGGGTCTATATATAGTGTATAGCCTTAGGCCTCATGTACACAAATGTATGAAAAGGGCGCATATATGTGTAGCATACGGCCATCCATTTTAATGACCATATTGTGCAATGCACCGTAAGCAAGACCGGAAAATATATAGAGCATGTCTTACTTTTTCATGTATTTCCGTTCCATAGGCCCCATAGAAGTCTATGGGAAAGTATAACATACATGCTGCATGTATGTGGGGGGGGGGGTGCATCCTGTCATACAGCCATCATTCACCAGCCCACCGTATATCATACGGATACGGTGCTCATACAAGTGAAAAACGTCTTCTATTTACATCCAAAATACAGCTGTATATACAGAGCAGGAAAGAACAGCCGTATGTGTGCACGAGGCCTAATCCAAAAAAAGAAAGAAGGAAAGCAATAAAAACAGGAACCTTCTTCTTGGCACTTAAATGTCTCTCTCCAGGCACAATCTACCAAACCCAGCTTTCCGTATCCTCCCTGCTTCATGACTTTTCCCTTCCCCTTCCTGCTGCTCGGCATAAAGAGCTCCGTCCTTTCTTCCCATTCTTGTGTCCAGGGCTGACTTTCTGGCGATGAGCGATCCCTCCATTGCATATAGAGTACACTGGACAGCGGACCTACCCCTCCTATTTTTGAGCCCAAAATACAAACTTTTTTATTGGCTGGAACATTGTAGCAAAATGGCAATTCCAGCTGACCTTGTTCCAATAGATATGTAGCACCGCCACAGCATGTGTACAAGGTCCGCATCTATTAAGATGCACTTCATTAGTTTTCCTAAAGCGCTTTAATGGTTTTGGCGTGCAGTGTACTCCGTGCACAATAAATATCTGAGAGATGATATTTGTATGTTCTCTCCGTGTTTGTGTGGGTTTCCTCCCGGTCCTCCGGTTTCCTCCCACACTCCATACATACTGGTAGGTGATTAGATTGTGAGCCCCATTGGGGACAGGGACCAATTTGACAGCTTTGTGCAGCGCTGTGTAATCTGTGTGCGCTATATAAATAATTATTATTATTATAAAACACATTTCTAGTGATCCTCTTAACCATTGAGAGTCAGTCCACTCTTCTATAGATAAGTCCGGCACATTTTTTTTCCATTCGTCCTTCCTTAGCCGAAGGGTCTATCAGGAATTTTTATTAATATTTTATATACCCAAGACATTAAACGCTTTTTACATGAAGGGCACTCAATGAAATTCTCTCTTTTTTTTAATAAATTCTTGTAGATTCTTTGCCAGAACTTATAATAATCACGTGGTGTTAAATTCCTATTTTTTTTGAAGCCCCAAAAAGGCAAAATACTTCTGCCCCATTGAGTTATTTATCTAATTCAATTTAGAATGGTTTTTAAAACGATAGTGATTAAGCTTTATTTTTTTTTATATTTCTATCTCGACCTGTTTCCTTGCACATAAGGTTCCTATAAGATGCAATGATGTCACTATCTATTTGTCAATGGAAGAATGGGAATATTTAGAAGAACATAAGAATCTTTATAAGGACATATTAACAGAGTCGCCTCAGTCACGCTCACAGTCAGGTAAGTACTAGCTGTCTAGGAGAGTTTGACTTCAACTTGTAGCTTGAGCCACGTGTA
Organism: Engystomops pustulosus; assembly: GCA_019512145.1. NCBI lineage: Eukaryota > Metazoa > Chordata > Amphibia > Anura > Leptodactylidae > Engystomops > Engystomops pustulosus. Next base: position 152,035 of record WNYA01000198.1, on the reverse strand, counting down.
TGAAGCGTGCATGCGTCTCCTACAGATGGATCCAGAATCAAGAAGTTACCAGAAGGAATCTGCGATTATACAAAGGAAGATTACAATATTCTGCCGGATTATCAGGTAGACTTCATCAGATGTGATAAATGTTTTTTTCTTTAATTATTGGCTGTGTGTGTTCTCTGTTTTCATACAGAGTTCTCTTAACCTTCTCCAACTTTCTCCTTATCTGAAAATTATGGGGAATTTAGGCAGAATACCGGACGTGTGTTAAAGAAGAAGCCGATTCGACAGAAAAAAATGTGAATGTCAGGATCGACGAGCAATTTAACAAAGAGAAGATTGTAACAGGTATCATCAGACCAGAGTATTCTATGTATGTAACTATAAAGACGTCTCAAAATAAACGCCGGTCCCAAAAGTAGGACCCTCATCTTATGGACATTTACACTGAACCTGTTACCTGGAATGTCATATTTAGCTGGTGTCAGGTTCCAGTAGCCTCTGCTGTGCTGATTTTAAAAATGCTTTGTCAGCTTTCCGAATCATTTCAGTACTTTCTATAAGTTTAATTCACATTACCTTGCTCCCTGCCAGCAGCTCGTGGTGGGTACCGAGAGGGGGCTGCTGCAGCCTGTGTGTTCCATATCTTGATTATATGCTATAAATGTCCAGCACCCCTTTAATTATTGTTACATTGAAACCAAACGTCAGAAACAAGCCTGTCTCACCATTTGCTTAACCCCTTAATGATTATCAAGTCATGGGATTGTTAAGGGAGTATCACAGACTGTGCACTCCATAAATAGAGGGTGCCTGCTGCATAATGCAGCAAACACCCGCAGATATTACCTGTGATTGGCGCTAATTGTTTCCTTTCACAGGGAACCCCCCACAAAGCAAACACAGTACCTGTTAGACGTCATCTCGCTCACCTGCTCCTCCACCCTCAGGAATTTCTTCAGTCAGAGTCAGAGTCAACTTCAAGTGTCAGTAGGCCCCTGGGCAACAGAGCCGCAGTGGGCCCCTTTGTAGTGAACTTATGTGGCTGCATTAAAAATTCAAATCCTAAATTATTTACTAGTTTATCATCCCAAACAGCCCTCTCATGGTTATTTTATATAATCCCCCGTACAATCTATATATTCATTAGATACTGCCCCCTTACCCCCATGGGCTCTATGTACCGCCTTATGTGGGGCCCCCCCAGCAGCTCTGGGCCTCGCCACTGACCCAGGTATGCCCAGTGCTGGCGCCAGGTCCTGACCACAGTGTCAGCCTCGGTGAGGAAGGGGGTATCTTGACTGCGTAGAGCGGCTGCCCTCCTCCATGACTGCGTAGAGCGGCTGCCCTCCTCCATGACTGCGTAGAGCGGCTGCCCTCCTCCATGACTGCGTAGAGCGGCTGCCCTCCTCCATGACTGCGTAGAGCGGCTGCCCTCCTCCATGACTGCGTAGAGCGGCTGCCCTCCTCCATGACTGCGTAGAGCGGCTGCCCTCCTCCATGACTGCGTAGAGCGGCTGCCCTCCTCCATGACTGCGTAGAGCGGCTGCCCTCCTCCATGACTGCGTAGAGCGGCTGCCCTCCTCCAGACGCGTAGAGCGGCTGCCCTCCTCCATGACTGCGTAGAGCGGCTGCCCTCCTCCATGACTGCGCACAGCGGCTGCCCTCCTTTATTACTGTATTTTTTGAAAAATCCTCCTCTATGCTCTAAATACATTGCCATAGTTGCCCCGAGACTACACATCTTGCCCACATTTACTAATAGCAGTGCAGTCTTCACTATGTGCAGTTCCCTGTGTAGTTTGCAGGGGGCGCCAGATTCAGGATTTCTGGTGCCTGTTCTTCATGAATCTTGCGCCCCTGCACTGTCCAGACAGAGGGCACCACTTTTTTTTGATGCAGCTTTAACATAGGGAGGATGACACATTTCTGTCAGACTTTTCATGATAAATGTGGCGCACAGTGCGACTGCGCATCGGACGCCCCTTCAGGCAGAAGTTTGTGTCGTATGAAGAATAGTGCAGCCGCAACACAAAACTAATGTGGCACAGGCAATTCTTAAAAGGGTTTTCCCATGAAGAAAAGTTAGCCCCTATCCATTTCAGTGCTGAGACCTCCATTGGACCCCTGTTCTCTCCGTCAGACTAATGGAGAAGACGGGCGCACATGACCCTTATGCTTGACAATTTCCATCAGCTCCATAGAGGTTGAGAGCAGAACAGTCATGTGCGGCCGTCTGTTCAATTAGTCTGATGGAGTGAGGAAGAGTCCACAGAGGTATGTGGGACCTTATAGAACCCCTCGTTTTCGTGATCTGTAGGCATCTCATCACTGAGCCCCCCCACTGATCAGCAAGTTAGATCCTATCCCATGGAAAGGGCCTCACTTTTCTTTGTGGGAAACACCCTTTAAGTACCTGTGCAAGCAGTTTGCACTAGAAAGAACGTGCAAATTGGTGCGCAGATCTTAGTAAATGTTGCCCAAATGTATATCAAAAGGACTGACACATACTAGGGAATTCATTTATAATGGTCTTTTTGAGATTCTATGAAAACTGAAAAAAATATAAACTATACAAAAAACTATTTCTTATTTTCAACTATCCCTATGTGTTCTGTACAAAAAACACTGCAAAATCTTTTAAGTTCATGCACAAAAAAAAATAAAAAAAATAGAGCAATGAGTATAAATATCCACTAAAAATTCCCCGGTCATCAAAGCCTTAAAGGCCTGGACAGCAAGAAGTTAAACTATCAACGTGACTTTACTTTGCAAAACAAAAGAATATTTCTAATAATAATAAGTGACGATGATTCTTTTCCCAACAGATGAAGGAATTGAAAACTTGGTGGAACATTTCGTTTCATCTCCAGATCATGAAGAAAATTCTCAGAATATCCCAGAAGATCATTCCGGAGAACAGTCCATGACCTCAGTCCAGCGCAGTGACCTGTGTACTGGTCCTATCACTCACAATGAACCTTCATCTGATCGGGTGCCTATCACTGAAGATACGAGTGTCACAGAGAAGCCGCTATTCACATTCACTGATGGGGGGAGGATTCCTACACAGAGGACGGATGACAGAATATTTCCCTGTTTAGAATGTGGAAAACATTTTACCAAGAAATTCGATCTTGTCAGACACCAGAAGATCCACACGGGGGAGAAGCCATTTTCATGTTCTGAGTGTGAGAAATGCTTTAGACATAAATCAGATCTTGTTAAACATCAGAGAACTCACACGGGGGAGAAGCCATATTCCTGTTTAGAATGTGGGAAATGTTTTAGGCAAACTTCTGCTGTCATTGGGCATCTGAGAACTCACACAGGCGAGAAGCCCTTCTTGTGTCCGGAATGTGGGAAATGTTTTACCAAGGGATCGGAGCTTGAGAAACATCAGAGAATTCACACGGGGGAGAAGCCATTTTGCTGTTCGGAATGTGGGAAATGTTTTATACAGAAATCGGATCTTTTTAATCATCAGAGAATTCACACGGGGGAGAAGCCATATTCATGTTTGGAATGTGGGAAATATTTTGCCCATAAATCAAACCTTATAAGACACCAAAGAAACTACACAGGGGAGAATCCGTTCCCATGTCCAGATTGTGATAAACGTTTTACCAGTAAATCGTGTCTCTCTCACCATCAGAAATCTCACACTGGCCAGAGGCCGTTTTCATGCTTGAAGTGTGGACAGAGTTTTTTCAGTAAGTCTTTGCTTGGTGACCACCAGAAATCTCACCGAGGAGAGAAGCCATTTTCATGCTTACAATGTGGGAAATGCTTTAGCAGGCGATGGAGTCTTCTCGAGCATCAGAAAACCCACACAAGGAAGAAGCCATATTAATGCACAGAGTGTGGCAAAGGTTTTTCTCTGAAACCTCATTTTCTTAAACATCTGATAACTCATGCGGGAAACACTGATGCATTTTTTGTAGGGCATCAGAGCAGCTTTTTACATATGGGGAAGGGGGAAGATGATTTACAAAAAAGTCTGGGCCAGGACATCAAATAAGCCGAAGAGTAGAAAACCACGATAGGGCACAGCAAGACTACGTAGCAGAGCTCAAATGGACCTTCCGACAGCATTGGAGAGTTGGGTAACGGCACTCGGATGAGACATCCGTGATGGTGTTCAACTTCAAGACCAGAGTCCATATGCAAGGAAAGCGGTGCGGGGAGGACACCAAGAGCGGCGGGGAACGGGCCGTTTCGTCCACCTGTGTGCTCTCTCAAGCCTCAGACGTCACCGCTTCTGGAGCCCGGGTATAAAAGCCTCTCGGGGGAGTCATCATGGTAACATCAAACAACTGTATCAGAAGTCTTCCAAAGTGTTATCATTGTGATTAAACAAACATACAACACTAGACACAGATATGTTAAAAACAACCAATGCAAAGAGCAGTATAGCCTATCCTTTATGTTAAAGGAGTTTTCCCCCAAACACAAGTTAGGCCTTATTCCCAGGATAGGGCCTAACTTGCTGACCGATGAGGGTCTCAGTGCTGAGACCCCCACAGATCATGAATACAAGGGGTCCGATGGGGTCTCACGTACCTCTGTCGGACCCCTCGTTGCTCCGTCAGACTAATGGAGCAGGCGGCCGCACCTGACCATTCTGCTCCATTAATCTCTCGGACCCCTTGTTTTCCTGATCTGCAAGTTAGGCCCACTTGTGTTCATGGGAAAATGCCTTTAACACCGTAGGCCACAAAAAGACGCAAAGGCTTAGAGGAGCAATTGTAAAATGAACTATGTGATCACAAAAATACAAATAAATCATTGCGGTAATTTAAACCCATAACTCCTAGAGCGTGATATTTAATGATATATATGGCTTCCTGATGCAGTAGAATCAAAGAGCTATCACCTCCAGTAGGGACTATGTCCACTCTTTGTAACCCTCCAAACCATAGAACGTAAGAGTTCCCACTATAACATTCCCTACGTGGGAACCATAGCCCTACAGGGCAACCATAGCCCGTGCTGACAGAATGAAAGTGTTCTCTGATCCTAACGGATAAACACCTAATGGTTTCGGCAATGTAATATATTCCACTAGGGCAAATCATAACATAGACCACTGGTGGTTCTGCAGGTAATAAATGTCTTAACCCTGTGCCAAAACCCTCGATCTGAATGGCCTTGCTCAATTACAATGACCACAGTCCTATCACGCGTTTCGGTAACTGATCGGGTATATAAGGTTATGGGAGGGGTTTCTGGAAGCAGGATTGCCTCAGCACAGAGGTTGCATTTGTTAGAGTAGGATTTAAGATATCCTCTTTTAGTGTGCGTTGGCTGTGTTTCTAATCAATAGGCATCTTGTGAAGAATTACTGCCGATTCGGGTTTATTTGGTTTCACAAATCTATATAGAAAAACAAGAGAGAAAGAGAAAAGGAGGAGCATTTAAATCAAAACAAATCACGGTCATGTAGTCTTCCCTGCTGTCGCACATTCACGTCAGGATAATGCATTTCTGAACTGATAGTACAGAATGGCTTCTACAGACATCGGGCAGGGAATCCTTTTCAGAGAAGTGTCGGCTTAGCGGTATGAGGTGTTGGGTATACGGTGATGTATAGAGCAGTGTATGAGGGTATATGAGGAGGTATATGAGGTGTTGGTTAATGGTGATGTTGAGCAGTGTAGTGAGGTATATGAGGAGGTATAGGGGTGTGTTGTAGTCTACTGGTGATGTATAGAGCAGTGTATGAGGTATATGAAGGAGGATATGAGGTGGTTGTTTGTTATACTGGTGAGTATAGAGCAGTGTATGAGTTATATAGGGGAGGTATATGATGTGTTGTGTTAATGGATGTTATAAGAGAGTGTAGAGGTAATATGAGGAGGTATATGGGGGTGTTGTGTTATACTGAGCGATGTAAGAGCAGTGGTATGAGGTATATGGGGAGGTATGGAATGGGTTGGTGTTATACTGGTGATGTATGAGATAGTGGGTATGAGGTATCTGGGGAGGTATATTGGGTGGTTGTGTTATACTGTGATGTATAGGCGAGCCGTGTAGAGAGGTATATGGAGGTATATGGGGTGTTGTGTTATACTGGTGATTGTATAGAGCAGTAATGGATATGAGGTATATGGGGAGGTATGATTGTTGTGTTATACTGGTGATGTATTAAGCAGGTATGAGGTATATGGGGGAGGTATAGGGGTGTTGTGTTATACGGTGATGATAGAGCAGTGTATGAGGTATATGAGGAGTATTGGGGTGTTGTGTATACTGGTGATGTATAGATCATGATATTCTGATGTTTTTTGTAATTCTGTTGCATGATAGGTATATGAGGAGGTATATGGGGTGTTGTGTATAATGTGTATGTATAGGCAGTGTATGAGGTATATGGGGAGGTATATGAGGTTGTGGTTATAGGGCTGGTATAGACTTAGTTAGGGGATTGATGTTGTGTCTACGGAGTGTATGAGCAGTGTATGGAGTATATGGGGCGGTATATGGGGTGTTGGTTATACTGGTGATGTATGAGCGTGGTATGAAGGTAATTGAGGAGGTATATGGGGTGTTGTTTTATACTGGTGAGTGTATAGACGTAGGTATTAGGTATATGGGGTAAGAGTATATATGTGTTGTGTTATCTGGTGATGTATAGAGCAGTGTATGAGGATATGGGAGGTATATGAGGTTGTTGTGTTTATATGGTGATGTATAGAGCATGATGAGATATGGGGAGGTATATGTGTGATGATGTGGGCATGCAGTCCTCACCTGTAAGGGGGCCACAGCGCAGGATATGAATTAATAATGCCCTGGACAGGACTGGGGGGCACTGAAGACCCCGACACTCCACAGCTTCAACAATGACAGAAATTACAATCAGCCTGGCTATCCTCTCAATTCCGGTGTGCCATGTCAGCTGACCGGAAGCTTCCGTGATGCGTTCCACTAACTTCCGGGTTTGCGCTCCACCCAATCAGAACTTTTGCTGCTCGCCTGAATCGAGTGCCCGAATAGCGGAGGCCGCCAGTCAGTGCCGGAGCTGCGGGACAGATCTCATACAGGATAGATAAAAGGTTTCAGGATCTCTGAACGCAAAACACGGATCGTTGTAGAGTTTCTGAGCCGTTTGGACCCGATGTTATATGTCAATAGAAACAATGTAACAAATAGTACAAGAAAGGCTGGGAATGGCGACTGAAGTCTTCTGCCAAGCTTGTTACTTGGTGACAGCAATGTGTCTGTGTCTCTTATGACTTTCCCCATAGAAGGCTCCGGAAGCCTCGGCTGTTGTATGACCGGGAACACATGGGAGTACGCAACTGTGCAAAACCGGGCCTGGCAGGGGATAAATACACGCCAGCGTCAGCTCTCAAACATCGGCCCTCACCGAGACCATTAGAAATATGGGGCAGATTACTAAGCGGGGGCGGCAGTTTTCTGTCAGTCTACGCACGGTTTTCCTAGTGTACACTGCTCTATGTGTACAGTACAGGCGGTTCCCCTGTTAAGGGGGTATCGGGTTATAAAAAGTACTTGGGAGGGCTATTTAAAAATAATAAACGTGTAGTACCTCCCGGGGCTGCTGATGTCCCTCCGTGGTCCGTATGATCCGTGTCCCTGTTGTTTACAATGGCGCACAAGGAGCTTCAGCTGGTCCTCCATGCGTCCTTATCTCTCAGTGTTGTAAGCCCTGGGAGATGGTGTTGGATTCCAGCTTCCAGCAGGCCCGAAGCTCCTGTGCACCTTTAACCAAACCGACGCACAGATCAGATGGACCGGGCACAGGACATCAGCGCGCAGGAGGAGGGAAGTACAAGTTTATTATTTTAAATAGCCCGCCAAATTTTTAAATTGCCCTAAATTATTCCTAAGCTCGGATAACCCCTTCAAGAACACCCGACTACAGACGACCCCTAGTTAGACAGACCTCTGGATGTTGGTAATTATTGTACTTTATCCTTGGTACAATAATCAGCGGATAACAGATATCACAGGGTCTGTAATGAAGATTATGTTGTACTTCTGGTTCTATGACAAACCACACATTTTAAAATCAATTGTCACAGACAGTCTGTAATATGAAGGTCCGCAGCACACATATGTCTTCATACGCCACAAATTTGATGAAGGGGGCGTTCCTGTTTTTTCCAAAGTCGGCCATCACCACTTGTCATCGTGTCGAAGGGGGGGTGGGGCACGGAAAAGGCCACAAAATGTGTTGCGTTACTTGCTAATGGTGCACCAAAAAAAAAAAACTGGTGCCTTCTGTCGGAGCATGCAGAGAGCGCCAGAGGCACAAGGGGAGAGGCTGGGTTAAATAGGAATTTGCTTTGGTCCCTTAAATTGTGAAGCCGGCGCCCGTGCTCCCTAGGATACAGGGACGTGCGCGGATGGCCGTGGACCCGGAAACAGAAGCGATGTGGGTAAGTCGTTGCGGATCAGAGTGGGGGCACACAGTGGGGTCGCTGGACACCCCTGACAGCTATCCTGTCCTATCTCATACCCTCCGGAGTTCTCAAATCTCAGCCTTGCCAATCTTCTAAGTAACTCTTCAGTCCAGGTCCGGACCTACATCTATTTTGCCATTGTTCCATTCCATATACCCTCCTGCACCTTTGGAGAGTGGGATTCACCATTTGCTTGATCTCCCTAGTCCTAGTGTGAAACAGTATCCAGACAATGCCTGGCAACGAAATGGCTGGATTTTTGTAATAACAGTGATTTAGAGAGTCTTATTTTGTTATCCGGAGGACTAACTTTCGGCAAAATTTCGGGAAAAAAAAAAAATCTTTCAAAGTTTGAAATATCTGCATTCCAGACAGAAGATAAAACTAACCCAAAAGTTGATAATTAACATTTCCAAATGTCTGCTTTATGTTAGAATGTATTTTATACGTCTCTCTTCTCTAGGATGTTATGAGGCGCAGAACTTTAGGTGCGATTTTTTTAAAATCACCAACATCACATTTTGAGGGAAACCGGCTTCAAGTGACTTTGAAAGGCCTAAATCAATAGAAAACCCATAAATTAACCTAACTATAGTAACTACACCACTCAACGTATGTAAAACAACGTCTATTAAGTCTATTAACCCTTTCGGTTCTTCACATGAGTTAAAAACAAAATGGCCTGACAATTTAGAAAACTTTTGACTTTTTTTTTGGAAAATAACTTCATTGAACTTTCATAATGACTAAAATGGGATGAAACGCTCTGGAAGGTGTGATGCTCAATTTCTCCCGAGTGCATCGACAAGCCCAATGTGGTGATAAAAACTGCTGGTGGGGGCGCCACAGCCGGCTAGGATCAAAGCCGCGCCATTCACAGCAGTCTTGTCACAATGCACAGGCTATAAAATTTAATTATTTTGGGAATCCGAATTATTATTTACGAGTGCGATACAATGTATAGATAATTCATTTTGGGGGTCTACAGAATTTTCTTATCTTTGCTCAATTTTACTGACAAAACCAATATTGGAGAAAATCGCATTGTTTTTACTATCGACAACTTTTCTAAGGGCATAACTGTATTTTCTGTTGTCAGATCTGGTTGAGGGCTTATTTTTTGCAAAAAGAGTTGTTCTTTTTTAGTAGTATTATATAGGGAACGTAACTTTTTTTGGTCACTTTTTAGAAAATCTTTGTGAGGGTTTTGATTAAAAATTGTATATAACGGGAAGTTGTTAGGGTTTTTTTTTTTTTTTTTTTTTTTACATCGTTCACCAAGTGGGTTCAATATTTTTAGATTTATTATACAGATGATACGGACGGGGTGTTAACAAATACGTACTATTTTGTGTGTTTTATATACTTAATTTGGTTTTATAAGTAATTGGGCTGATAGGGAAACTTTTATTTAATATTATAAAATGATTGACTTTTTTTTTACATTTTTTACATTTTCCACTATTGGCTTGAACAAGCATTCATATGATCTCTTGCTCAAGCCCTCACACTGCAATAACTTGTATTGCAGTGTACAGTGTAAGTAACGAGCGTGCTGAGCATGCCTCAGTTACATACAGCCGGGTCTGCCAGGAGGCGGAACCAGGTGCAGAGAGGAGCCGGCAGCCCGGGGCCTTGCTGGACTACTCCTTTCCAGCCCCTCCCATTTGGCAACTGCTAGTCACACAGCACCATGTTAATGAAAGACTACCTCCCAACATTTTTGAAAGGGAAAGAGGGACAAAATCCCCCTAAGCCACACCCCCAATCATCCCCTGGCCAGCCCCAAATTTTAGCCCTTTTATAATAATAAAAATCTGCTGTCTGCTCTAGGGACCCTAGGAGATGCAGTGACCATATATGGATAGAGATCTGAACTGATGACGTGGTCCCTGCTCTCCCTAATCCGACACATATTTGAAAAGGATTCCTGCCCCGATGTCTGCTGGGGAACCCTAGGAGATGGAGTGACCATATATGGACAGATGGTGATCTGAGTGATGACGTGGTCCTGCTCTCCGCTAAGGACACTTCTCTGAAAAGGATTCCCTGCCTGATGTCTGCTCTGGGAAACCTAGGAGATGCAGTGACCATATATGGACAGATGCTGATCTGAGCCTGATGACGTGGTCCCTGCTCTCGCCTAAGCCGACACCTTCTCTGAAAAGGATTCCCTGCCGATGTCTGCTCTGGGGAAGCCTAGAGATGCAGTGACCTATATGGATAGAGATCTGAACCTGATGACGTGGTCCCTGCTCTCCTCTAATCGACACATATCTGAAAAGGATTCCTGCCGATGTCTCGCTTGGGGAACCCTAGGAGATGCAGTGACAATATATGGACAGATGCTGTGATGAGCCTGATGACGTGGGTCCCTGCTCTCTAGCTAAGCCCGACAATTCTCTGAAAAGGAATTCCCTGCCCGAGGTCTGCTCTGGGGAACCCTAGGAGATGCAGTGACCATATATGGACAGATGGTTGATCTGAGCTGATGACGTGGTCCCTGCCTCCGCTAAGCCGACACTCTCTGAAAAGGATTCCCTGCCTGATGTCTGCCTCGGGGAACCATCGGAGATGCAGTGACCATATATGGACAGATGCTGATTGAGCCTGATGACGTGGTCCCGCTCTCCGCTAAGCCGACACTTCTCTGAAAAGGATTTCCCTGCCCGATGTCTGCTCGGGAAGCCTAGGAGATGCAGGGACAGATATGGATAGAGATCTGAACCTGATGACGTGGTCCCTGCCTCTCTCTAATCCGACACATATCTGAAAAGGATCCCGGCCCGATGTCTGCTCTGGGGAACCTAGGAGATGCAGTGACCATTATATGGAAGATGCTGATCTGAGCCTGATGACGTGGTCCTGCTCTCTCAGCTAAGCCCGAACATCTCGAAAAGGATTCCTGCCCGATGTCTGCTCTGGGGAACCCTAGGAGATGCGTGACCATATATGGACAGATGGTGATCTGAGCTGATGACGTGGTCCCTGCTCTCCGCTAAGCCGACACTTCTCTGAAAAGGATTCCCTGCCTGATGTGCTTGGGGAACCCTAGGAGATGCAGTGACCATATATGGACAGATGCTGATCTGAGCTGATGACGTGGTCCCTGCTCTCCGCTAAGCCGACACTTCTCTGAAAAGGATCCCTGCCCGATGTCTGCTCTGGGGAAGCCTAGGAGATGCAGTGACCATATATGGATAGAGATCGAACCTGATGACGTGGTCCCTGCTCTCCTTAATCCGACAACATATCTGAAAAGGATTCCTGCCCGATGTCTGCTGGGGAACCCTAGGAGATGCAGTGACCATATATGGACAGATGCTGATCTGAGCCTGATGACGTGGTCCTGCTACTCAGCTAAGCCCGACACTTCTCTGAAAAAGGATTCCGTGCCCGATGTCTGCTCTGGGGAACCCTAGGAGATGCAGTGACCATATATGGATAGAGATCTGAGCCTGATGACGTGGTCCCTGCTACTCCGCTAACCCGACACTTCTCTGAAAAGGATCCCTGCCCGATGTCTGCTCTGGGGAACCTAGGAGATGCAGTGACCATATATGGATAGAGATCTGAGCCTGATGACGTGTCCTGCTCTCCGCTAACACGACACTTCTCTGAAAAGGATTCCCTGCCCGATGTCTGCTCTGGGGAACCCTAGGAGATGCAGTGACCATATATTGACAGATGGTGATCTGAGCCTGATGACGTGGTCCGCTCTCCGCTAAAGCCCAACTTCTCTGGAAAAGGATTCCCTGCCCCGATGTCTGCTCTGGGGAACCCTAGGAGATGCAGTGACCATATATGGACAGATGCTGATCTGAGCCTGATGAGTGGTCCCTGCTCTCCGCTAAGCCGACACTTCTCTGAAAGGATTCCTGCCCGATGATCGCTCTGGGGAAGCTAGGAGATGCAGTGACCATATATGGATAGAGATTGAACCGATGACGTGGTCCCTGCTCTCCTCTAATCCGACACATATCTGAAAAGGATTCCTGCCCGATGTCTGCTCTGGGGAACCCTAGGAGATGCAGTGACCATATATGGACAGATGCTGATCTGAGCCTGATGACGTGGTCCCTGCTCTGCCCGATGTCTGCTCTGGGGAACCCTAGGAGATGCAGTGACCATATATGGACGATGCTGATCTGACCTGTGACGTGGTCCCTGCTCTCCGCTAAGCCCGACACTTCTCTGAAAAGGATTCCGCCCGATGTCTGCTCTGGGGACCCTAGGAGATGCAGTGACCATATATGGACAGATGCTGATCTGACTGATGACGTGGTCCCTGCTCTCCGCTAAGCCGACACTTCTCTGAAAAGGATTCCCTGCCCGATGTCTGCTCTGGGGAACCCTAGGAGATGCAGTGACCATATATGGACATATGCTGATCTGACTGATGACGTGGTCCCTGCTCTCCTAACCCGACATTCTCTGAAAAGGATTCCCTGCCCGTGTCTGCTCTGGGGAACCCTAGGAGATGCAGTGACATATATGGACAGAGCTGATCTGACTGATGACGTGGTCCCTGCTCTCCTGCTAACCCGACACTTCTCTGAAAAGGATTCCCTGCCCGATGTCTGCTCTGGGGAACCCTAGGATGCAGTGACCATATTGGACAGATGCTGATCTGACCTGATGACGTGGTCCCTGCTCTCCGCTAAGCCCGACACTTCTCTGAAAAGGATTCCCTCCCCGATGTCTGCTCTGGGGAACCCTAGGAGATGCAGTGACCATATATGGACAGATGCTGATCTGAATCTGATGACGTGTCTCCTGCTCTCGCTAAGCCCGACACTTCTCTGAAAAGGATTCCCTGCCCGATGTCTGTGGGAGCCCTAGGAGATGCGTGACCATATGGACAGATGCTGATCTGAGCCTGATGACGTGGTCCCTGCTCTCCGCTAAGCCGACACTTCTCTGAAAAGGATTCCCTCCCGATGTCTGCTCTGGGGAACCCTAGGAGATGCAGTGACCATATATGGACAGATCTGATCTGAGCTGATGACGTCTCTGCTCTCTCCGCTAAGCCCGACACTTCTGAAAGGATTCCCTGCCCGATGTCTGCTCTGGGGAACCCTAGGAGATGCTTGACCATATATGGACAGATGGATCTGACCTGATGACGTGGTCCCTGCTCTCCTAGCGCCGACACTTCTCTGAAAAGATTCCCTGCCCGATTGTCTGCTCGGGGGAACCTAGGAGATGCAGTGACCATATATGGACAGATCTGATCTGACCTGATGACGTGGTCCCTGCTCTCCGCTAAGCCGACACTTCTCTGAAAAGGATTCCCTGCCCGATGTCTGCTCTGGGGAACCCTAGGAGATGCAGTGACCATATATGGACAGATCTGATCTGACCTGATGACGTGGTCCCTGCTCTCCGCTAAGCCGACACTTCTCTGAAAAGGATTCCCTGCCCGATGTCTGCTCTGGGGAAGCCTGGATGCAGTGACCATATATGACAATTGATCTGACCTGATGAGTGGTCCTGCTCTCCGCTAACCGACACTCCTCTGAAAAGGATTCCCTCCGATGTCTGTAGAAGCCATTCTGTACTGTGAGTTCAGACTTCAAAGTATTTACTATGCGGGGCACACAGCGCCGGGACACAGCGGGACCTGGGGGGAAGAATGTTACAATCTCATAGCTGCCCGTGACGCGGGGCAGAGGTAACGAAAACGGAAATCCATAAACGGGAACGGTTTTGGGAGCTATGGACACAGAACCATCACACAACGATCAGACTACAAGATGTCTCCATTATGAAGCAGTACAGTCCTCCACCGCCAGAGGGAGAGTCACCAAAGAGCCGCTCTAGCCCTTACATCCTCTCTTGGTGGCTGCAGTCCCTCCTCCAGCCTGGGCGCGCTCTAGCTTCTCTCATCTCTACTCTCTAATGGTGCTACAGTCCCTTCCACCACTGGGCGGCGCTCTAGCACTCTCATCTCTCTATGGTGCTCCAGTCTTCCACCACTGGGCGGCGCTGTGCCGTACACGGAGCCGCTCTAGCCCTCTCATCTCTCTATGGTGCTGCAGTCCTCCAGGTCTGGGCGGCGCTTTAGCCCTCTCATCTCTCTATGGTGCTGCAGTCCTCCAGCACTGGGCGGCGCTCTAGCTCTCTCATCTCTCTATGGTGCTACAGTCCTCCACCACTGGGCGGCGCTCTAGCCCTCTCATCTCTCTATGGTGCTCCAGTCTTCCACCACTGGGCGGCGCTGTGCCGTACACGGAGCCGCTCTAGCCCTCTCATCTCTCTATGGTGCTGCAGTCCTCCACCATTGGGCGGCGATCTAGCCCTCTCATCTCTCTATGGTGCTCCAGTCCTCCACCACTGGGCGGCGCTGTGCCGTACACGGAGCCGCTCTAGCCGTCGCATCTCTCTATGGTGCTGCAGTCCTCCATCCCTGGGCTTCGCTCTAATCTTCTCTCATCTCTCTTATGGGCTACATCCTCCCCCACTGGGCGAGCGCTCTAAGCACTCTCATCTCTCTATGGTGCTCCAGTCTTCCACCACTGGGCGGCGCTGTGCCGTACCACGTAGCCGCTCTAGCCCTCTCATCTCTCTATGGTGCTGCAGTCCTCCAGGTCTGGGCGGCGCTTTAGCCCTCTCATCTCTCTATGTGCTGCAGTCCTCCAGCACTGGGCGGCGCTCTAGCTCTCTCATCTCTCTATGGTGCTACAGTCCTCCACCACTGGGCGGCGCTCTAGCCCTCTCATCCTCTATGTGTCTCCAGTCTTCCACCACTGGGCGGCGCTGTGCCGTACACGGAGCCCGCCTCTAGCCCCCTCGTCATCTCTCTTGGTGCTGCAGTCCCCTCCACCTTGGGCGGCGACTAGCCCCTCATTCTTCTCTATGTGCTCCAGTCCTCCACCACTGTGCGGCCGCATGCTGCCGTTATCACGGAGCCGCTCTCTGGCCGTCCCGCATTCTTCTCTATGGTGCTTGCTGTCCTCCAGCCACTAGAGCCATGCCTCTTCTCTATGTCACTCCTCGCGCTGTGGTAACACAGGGCGTCTTGTCTATCCCGGAGCTTTGCCTTCTCGGGGGCCAGCTCTACTACCACTATGCCGGCCCTCTATTGTCATTACATCACGTGGTGCCTGAGATGGAGCCTTGAGAATACAGCCACAGTTGTGAGTGAGGATGATGTACGCCGTGAATATCCTTGTTATCTATATACCACCCCACTAGAGTATATATTATATATATACACACAACATACACCACAAGATAGATATATACACCCCATAGAGATACATACATCCCCCCCCATAGACTGCTCTATATGGCTATATATATATTTGCTCTTCTGTGCTTGGCTGTGACATTGTGTTTTCTTTCTCTCTGATACAATGTGTGCAGTGTCCAATGTTTCGTTACATTTGGGCTTTGGGGGCACACAGCAGGATCACGACCCCCAGGGAGGTGGGGCACACAGCATGACCGGACATTCGGGGTGGGGGTGCACAATTATTAGCATGCACCGACGGAACAACATTCCGGGTGGTGGGGGGCACACAGCAGGACCATGACTACCCGTGGTTTGGTGGTGGTGGGCACACTCAGGACATGACACCGGGGGTTGGGGGGCACACAGCAGACCAGGACATCCGGGTGGGGGGCACACATCAGGACAGGACACGGGGGTGGGGGTGCCCTTACAGCAGGAACCAGGACACCGTGGGGTGGGGGCACACAGCAGGAACCAAGGAACACCGGGGGTGGGTGGCACACTCAGGACCAGGACAGCCGGGGGTCGGGGTCACACAGCAGACCAGAACACCCGGGGGTGTGGGGTGGCATCAACAGCATGACCAGGACACCGTGGGTGGGGGGGGGCTACACAGCAGTCATTCCGACCCCCTAAGGGAGGTGGGGCACCAGCAGACCAGGACCCCCGGGGGTGGGGGCACACAGCGACCGGACACCGGGGGTGGGGGCACCACAAGTCAGGACCAGGTAAACCGGGGGTGGGGGGCAACGCAGGACCAGGGGACTTCCGGGGGTGGGGGGCACACAGCAGGACCAGGACACCGGGGGTGGGGGGGCACACAGCAGGACCAGGACACCGGGGTGCATACTGTGGGCACACAGCAGGAACCAGGACACCAGTGGACACCGGGGTGGTACTGCGTACGCAACATCTGCAGGACCAGGGCATCCGGGGTGGGGGGGGCACACAGCAGGAACCAGTACACTCTTGGGGGTTGGGGGGCACACACAGGACCAGGACACCTGGGGGGTGGGGCATCACAGCTCGACCAGGCACCGGGGGTGGGGTGGCACACATCAGACCAGGACAACCTGGGGTGGGTGGGCCTCACAGCAGGACCAGGACACCGGTTTGTGGGGGGACTCACACAGCCCCCCCCTAGACCAGGAACACCGGGGTTGGTGGGGGGCACACCAGCAGGACTCGGACCCGTGGGGGTGGGGGGCACACAGCAGGACCAGGACAACTCCGGGTTGGGGGCACAACATCAGGACCAGGCACCGGGGGTAGGGGCGCAACACAGCATGACCAGTGACCCGGGGGTGGGGGGCAACACAGCATGGAACCAGCACAGGACACCTGGGGTGGGGGGCACACGAGCAGGAACATGAGGACAGCCGGGGGATGGGGCCACACAGGACCCTGACACTCCGTTGGGGGTTGGGGGCACTACAGCGACCAGGACTCCACCGGTGTGGGGGCGCGAACATGGACCAGGACCCCCCCGGGGGGTGGGGCTGCGACAGGACTCCACGACACCCCGGGGGGGGGCCATGCTACAGGAACCACGACACCCGGGGGGGGGGCATGTCGAACAGACCAGGAACATTCTCGGGGTGGGTGGCATGCGAACATGGCAACCCTACTGACACCCGGGGTGGGGGGCAATGCGACAGGACCCCGCACCCGGGGGGGGCATGCGACAGGACCACGACACCCGGGGGGGGGGCATGCGACAGGACCACGACACCCGGGGGGGGTCAATCGCGGCAGGACCAACTGACAACCCGGGTGGGGCACGCGGCGGACCACTACACCGGGGGGGGGTGGCTGCGACAGGACCGTCAGGACCTAGGCCCAACCCGGGGCGGGGGGTCACAAATGGCACAGGGACCAGCGTACCACGACATTTCTTTGGAGTCTAATGACAGGAATGGTTGGAAAGCTTTTACTTGAACTTCAATGACACAATACCCCTCACCCCTGGGGGTCCCCCGGCCGTCAAACCCCTGCCTCATCTTGATCCCTAATATATGTAAATTCTAAGCTGAGAGCCGCCTCACACTAGAAGGTGACTACAATAGAATCTAGTGCCTCACAGGTGACGCGTCTTCTCCTTCACATCCAGAATCGTTGTAAAATCTGGTTGTAGAGTTTTCTAGCAAGACTCCCCCTGCACTGGCCTCCCTAAAATAACTTACATATATGTCACCTGGATAACACATTTCCCACACTTACTTCTAAGACAATCTACATACGAAACCCCTCTGGCCCCAACAGTATGAAAAATGCATTTATTAAACCCAAGTATATTAGTCCCCTGCATGAGATAATACTGTAACCATGTGTGCCCCGCTCCCCTTCACCCCCGTGCTCGGGATCTCCCTTCCGCCAGCTCACAGTAGAGAGTGATGGGGCAGAAACAGGTCCAGTGCGGCGTCTCCTCCCTTACTGTGGGCGGAGTAAAAATGCGATGGCCCTTCTGACGGAGGGTTAGTTGATCCTCTGGGGGGACCCTCGGCACCCCCACTAATTATCAGCCAGGGTAGGTCTTTCCTTGCGCGCGAGCGTCGGGCCTCAGGGCGTTTTCCCTCGTCTCAAAAGAAATTCTAATACAAAGTGGAGCATAGGGAAATTTAGCACTAGTCTGTTATGAGGTTTTATCTATAAGTTTATATTTTAATAGCCCGGACATTTTGGATGTGGTGATGCATTATATATTTTTTCCGTTTTGATTTTTATTTTTTATCTGGTTCTAGGGAAAAGGAGTGATCTTAAGTTTTATTCTTTTAAAAATGTTGAGATGCATTTTTTATTATTATTTCAGCACCGAGAGTCCCTGGAACAATACACAATAATGAACCAAATTTTATACATACTTTTCCTCAGCATTGTAAATTAACTGCAAGCTACTGGGGGGTGGAGCTGCCCCTTCGCTCCCAGTGCCTGCCAGCCTAGTACACGCAGTAGCCTCTTCATTAACAACCCGGTTCGCGACCGGCGCCCGCCTTGTATTCACGCGGCGGTCGCGTTCCGATGCTGGAGAGGGCTACGGTCCGAGCCCTCATCCATAGCAGCCGGTAAGTCTCTGCTGCATATTGCCTCCACGCAAAGGCTTACCGGTAACACCCGCGATAGTGCCGGCACCGATTCGCGGGTGTTTTTCTCCTTGGCTGATCCCATGGCCGCGCCATGGTTAGCTTCGGGTTTCTCACGAAACCCGAAGCTACTTCGGGGTTCCCCATTCATTACAAATTTGCTATCAGCATCATTGTATTTATGAGAGTAAATCCCCTATACTGGCCATACTGTAAGTATGGCGTATATGGTAGGATCGATCAGACAACCTAGGGTTAAAAGTACCTAGGGAGTCTGAAAATAGTAAAAAATAAAAAAAAACAAGTTAAAAAAAAAAAATTATAATAAAAACACCCTAAAATTTCAAAATCACCCCCACCTTTCCCTAGAACTGATATAAATATAAATAAACATAAAAATCATAAACACTTAGGTACACCGCGTCCGAAATGATTGCCGGTCATCTATCAAAATATAATAACGGTTTTTCACTGCGTTTAACCAATAAAACCCCGTAACGGAAACTCGCGTCCAAATATCAACACTGCTGGCACTTTTTTTGTCATTTAAAAACACAAAAAAAATTTGAAATTTCTATAAAAAGTGATCAAAAGGTCGTTCCAGTCCTAAAAATAATATCATGACAACATCATCAAAAGGTCGGCAAAAGATGAACCCCACCCTCACTCCCTACAACGAATAGGAAAAGTTAATAAAGCACAGAAACGTAAAAAAAATAAAAAAACAATTTTGTTCATGAGTTTTTAATTTTTGTAAAGTATTGAAACTTTATAAAACCTATAACAAAATTTGGTATCCTGTAATCGTACTGACCCAAAGAATAAATTAGATGCGTCATTATGTGGGCGTGAAGTGAAAGCCGTAATATCCAAGCCCACCAGAATACACACAAAGGCGTTTTTTCACCATTTTCAACTGCATTTGGAATTTTTTTCCCACTTCCATACATGGGCATGGATATTCAATGCGATCACTATGAGTGCATTTGTTTACGCCAAAAAACAAGCCGTCACAGTAGCTTTTTACGTGTAAAATAAGAAGTTATAGATTTTTGAAGGTGGGGGTTTGAAAATGGAAATGAAAAAACGGGAACGGGCCGGTTCCTTAACCGTAATTTACATATTGGTAAAATAAAGTTTTTAACCAAGTTAGTTAGGTTCCAGGATTATTAAATTACAGATTAGGGGCAAGCAGGCAGGAGGACTCTAAACCATCAGATCTACTTCTTATGGTTAATTTCTCATGTAGGGTTTCATTACTTGATATTCGCTAATAACTGAACATGAACAAGCCACTGCCCTCTACTTTTCTATGTTGTGAATATCATTTTTGGCTATTTGTTGCATTAAAATCCATAATTCTGAAATGACGTTTTTATTCAAAATTCGCCATAGTGAAAGATATATAATGCTGAATAACAAATCCCCGCATTGAACATTGGGGGGGGGAGGGGATACTAACTCAGTGTTATTGATGGCTTCTCAATGTGAGTACTCTACTTTCAAATTGTTGCAAAACATAACAAATATTTTTATGCAAAATTGACAAGATGTTATAGCAACTTACTGCAGAAATAAACTGATTTTTAATACTTTGGATTTGTTGTTACTTTTAGAAAACCGCGCATATATCTGATCATGCTGGTAGAAGTGGTAAGTACTGTTTGCCAGTACTTGCCTCCAAAACGTTCAGATATTCCCTATCTGGCTAATCGCTATGGTATCTAACAAATGCCCTTTAGTTGTAACTCAGCTTGTTAGTATAAAGCGCTTAGGGCCATATATTGATATATTGAATATTGTTTCACCATCAATAGATCATTTAGTTGAATAACCTTACCTTCAATTATCTATATACTACTGGGGGGAAAAAGATACAGTGTGGTCATTAGCTTTTTTTACCATTGATAATAATAACCTGTCCGTTAACTAATTTTCTAAATGTTGTGCACTTATTTTATTTCATTCTATTGATTTATGATAGAAATGTCTAATTTTAGATGTCATAAAATGTTTGTGGAGCCTGTGTTCATTTAATAAATCCTTGTAAATGTTTAATTTTCCACCATCCACCCAAAATGAGAGTATTGTGAAAAAATACTACAATTTTGTAGACTGCAACCTTCAATACGTTTTGAGTGTGTATTTCCATAATGGGGTTATGAGTCGAGCCATTAGTGTCAATTAGAGTTTTAAGCAGGTCCTTCTAAATACGGGTTTTAGTGATTTTACAAAAAAAATTTTGAAAAATCTACCTAAATTCTGAGCGTCATAACATTCGAGTAAATATGTAGACCTTAAAAAACCAGGCCGACATTTGGGAGAAGCAGGCATTTGGGAAATGTAGTTTATGAATTTATTTGGGAGCTATGACTATCTGACATCAAAAGTGAGAGAATTTAAAACTTTTAAAATCAAGAATTTTTCAAAATGTTTTCCAAATTTAGTTTTTTTTTCATAACTAAACACAAAACAACAACAAACACCTCATCCAAAATTTTTAAAACTAATTTGAAGTCTAATGTGGTCCTATAAAATTCTCAAATCCCCTGGATATCTCAGAGCGTTCCAAAGCTATAACCACTTATAGTGGCCACAGGGCGATTTGAAAACTGGGGCCGCGTCCTAATGGCCAAAAGAGGCTGCGTCGTCGTGGTTAAAACTTACCAAGGTTTTCTACTATTATAAAACTTTTTGGTCATATTAATTACTATATAGTAGTCAGTTTCTTCTATTCTGTCTGTTCTTCTACTGTTCTGTAACCATTCTTGCATCCCAGAAGGGGCTATCTTTTTCCATTAAGAAGACTTTAGCTGCATTAACTAAATGTCTTATAACCAATTCCTATAAACTTTTAATGGAATAGGAGATAGGTGCAAATAGAAAAAGGTGAAAACGGTATTCTTCTATCAAAGATATCACATTCCAGATCTTTCTCCAACAAGATTGTAATATAGGACAATCCCAGAAGATGTGGAGGAGAGTATATAGCATAAGTACTACACTAGCATTATTATTGAACACTTAGCTTTTCTGTATGGCTGTACTGACATGTTCTTTGTTGTAGAAAAGCAGTACCTCCATATGTCCACTGGAGGGCAGTGCTACACAAGCATCGCAATGTAATGCAATCAGTGCTTAGTCATATCGTTTTATCTAAAAGCTAAACATATATTTTATGTGCCCCATTTTTTCTTAATCATTGTCATTATATATAATATATTAAAATGTGGAGATTTGGTGTATATAGCCTAATTTAGATAGTAGAACAGAGACCTATAAATCCCACAAAAAGTCATCAAAGAAGGACAACTGTACAAGCAGTATTCGCATATCCAAGTCAGAAAGTGCTTTCATTTTTGAAGATGGTGGACAGATTTACGAGACTGTCTAAGATAAGCTACATTCCTACGAATAATGTGTGAGTATATTGACCGAGTATATATACGTCCCCATACACCTCTATGGGCTCACGCCCTCTACGGGAGCGATACGGTGCAGCACAATAACGTTGCCATGCTCTGTATATTCCCTATGGAGAGTGGGTGGGGTTGAGCTGCGCCATCCCCTGATCCCTCCGCATGCCGATGTAATGTCTGTTTTTTTTTCCTGATTAATTCATTACAAAAATTATTTATTATATCTGGTAGTGTTGAAAACAATACCGTCCTTAATTAATAATTTTGTAAGAATTATTGAGAATTCAATCGATTGGTGTGTCTGGGTGTGTCCCAAGCATCACCATTGCGGAAATGGGTGTCAGGCTAGCAACTAGCAGAAAAATCACCCGCAGTTTACCATATAAATGCACATTATCAATGGATATAATCCAGGACATGGCTTTAAATACAAACCCGCAACAGTGTTGAATTTCCAGCATGTCCCGATTATTGTACAGATTCAATATTGCAATGCAAAGGATCCCACTCTAAGTAAATTGTGGCTGTGGGAGCGATGGAGTCTTCAGCTTGCATTCACCTCTGTAAAATGAAAGTTGCCCTACAAATGGCTACTAGCAAAAATTACAGTTTTTTATAGCATTTTGGGGTTAGGTCTTAAAGCCACAACAATTTTGAGCAATAAATCTGAAATCAAATGTCTCCTCGGCTTTCTCTAATAGCACCAATAAAAGTTCGTCTTAATTAGCTAAAATGAAGCTGTGCATTAAATGGTTATTAATGGCAACCAAGTCAGAAATTTGTAAATTGAGGAATCGTACCACTTAAAAATGGTGTTCTAACCGCAAATACATCGCACCAGCTCAGGAGTGAACTGGTGCCGAGCATATTGTTCATTAATTTCCGACCGCCGTTCTTCATTAAACGTTTTTATTATACCTTATTTGCCGGGACCCTTCGCGCACCAGAATACACAGGCTCGGCGCACTTTGTGCACACGCGACCGTGTTTGCGCCTGATTCGGAAGTGCCGGAGAGCTGGTGACGTCAGTGAACTATCAGGGCATACGCGCTCCTCCCGCGCAACTTCTCAAGGCCGTCTTCACACACGTGGACCGTCATCGGTCTCTGGTATTTCCTAATCAGCGCAAACCACGGTAACGTGCATGGTGCGCCTAAGTGGTGCTTGCATCATAAAGTAGAAAAATATAAAAGCAATCGGCGGTTTCTGGAATTAATGAAAATATGCTCTGGCACCAGTTCAGTCCCTGGAGATGGTGCGATGATTTGAGGGTTAGAACACATTTTTAGTTAGGTTTTTTCCTTTAAGGAAACCTACCATTTAGAATGGTAAGGGGTAGCTGTCAGTACCGAGCACCACAGCTCAGGTGAGGCTGGTGCCGGTACAACTACTTTCGTTAGGTGTTATAAACCGCTGTTCGGGTTTTAACACTTTTAACTTTAGAGCAGAGAAGGTCTTTCGCACTGGGCGCTCCGCACCGTGCCATCGCAACATCTCCGCTATTTCCTATGTAGGCTTGTGCACGATCGTTCTTGTCTAGATTTTAAAAAGTGTTAAAAACCGCGATAGGACCGCGGTTTAAACACTAACGAAATAGTAAGTACCAGGCACCAGCTCACCCTGAGCTTGCTCGGTACTTACAGCTTACCCCTTCCATTCTAATGGTAGTTTCCTTTAAGTGTTAACTTGTATTTGCAGTGATGACCACAAGGTTCCACTGTAGTCCCTGTACACAGCCTTAGGCCTGTGCATATAGAGTATGTGACAGAATATAATCTGAATCCCGGTTGCCATTATGTTAGTTGTAAAAACTGAGAATTATGTTATATAATTTTATCGCCTCAGTCAAACATAGGAGTTTTCATATTGCAAGTGGCGTATATCATTAAGCCAGCGTGTATAATGTAATTTTTTGTTGCTGGCTTGAAAAAGTTGTGTCACAAGTAGTATTATACCATAACAGTTTTAAATTATTAAAAAGTGGCTTCTTTTCTTCCTTCTTTTAGTTTCTGTACCAAACCAGTGGTCATATTGCTGTGATATGTTGTCATTGGCATGTTGAATACCCCTCACCCATACCTCCTCACAACCCCAATGACAGAGGAAAACTGATCCTTAGCGCACTCCACGAAGGGTTACACACAAAACAAACACATAACACCGCCAAAAGAATTTGGTATATAACAACATGAGTAAATGGGGAAAGAACCATGATTGTTTTATTCCATGTTGCGTCATATTTATAGTATTTTTTGGCGTCCACAATTTAGCTTCTTCTCGCGCACTTGGGTGTTTGCCACAATATGGAAGTAGCTTTGAATCCTGACACTTTTTTTTCTTCCGCCACTCTTTTTTTCCGGCGCATTGTTTCAAACCAGCGAACGCAACATACTTGGAGCCTGGATGGACAAGAGCCCACCAGAATAGCTTTCTTGGTTCCCCCAGGGAACGCGGGGTGCACTGAACATCTGCATTCCTAAAATAATATCATTTTCTCATGGTTATTAACTGCACGTCCTATATAAGAGGATATGGCCTGACTTTGAACAAGTCATATCCGATGACAGGGTCACCAGAACACCAGATGGACTGTATTAGCAAGTAGACTACAGTTTCTGGACCGCTTCTAGACTGTAATTGTTTTATGTGTTTATTTATTGAAGACATACTTTTTGAGTGAAAGCACAGTTCTGTACATGGAAGATCTTTAACATTTTGAGCAAATGACAATACGATGAACCTCTTTCCTCTCTATACTTTTTTTTAAGTACTTGATCATTAATTCCACAGAATTAAATAAAGCATAAACCATAATTTACTAAATGGTTAGTGGTATAAGACTGACTCTTCTCATCGTTATGTGATTCTCATATTAGAGAATGCTTCTCCAAGACCTCTGTGGAACTGCCTTAACAAATCTGAGGATGCTAAGACTTTATAAACGCCTTATTTATTCAATGCTCCTGCCTAGTCACACTGATGGATCCACCCAGGAACTCAGTGGGGTGAAATGCAATTGGGGTGGAGCTGGGAACTGATGAACTGATCTTTCAGAATAAGTGTTCTACATTCACAGGAAAACTGCGCATTCTCTGGGATGTGCAGATAAGGAAACATCTCAGACTCACGTCTTGTTATTGTAACCCTTCCTCCTCCCATACCACCCCACCCCACCCCACCGACTTCATCATAACAGACACATGTACCACAGCAACTGGAAGTGGTGAAATTAGGCAGGATTCAGTCCTGATACCAAACCCACAATAAGTAATACACCGTAAATGTAATGTAAAAAAGGTCACGGAATGTGATGCTGAAGATATAGATAATCAAGGAATCTATAAATTATCCATTGAGAAGTGACCGTAATGGAACTAAATGCTAATGTAAGTCGTGATGGCCCACTGGCATGGTACCTTAGTCCAGGCCATCTCACATCTGAAATGGCAACTGTAGGCCAACTAGGTAAGATTTGGCCGCCATTCATTCCATTCTCTAAGCAGGAGATTTCCCTTCCCCGCCGCTGATGCTGACAGTGTCAGGTAGTAAAGCCAAGCATGCAAGCAGACTGTCAGCATTTAGAGCAGGCCAAACCTCTCTTGCTGCAAGCGTGCAATGAACAGTAACAATCATGAAGTGCAATGTACCACACTTACAGCAGAGAATTTGCCCTGCCTTCCGGATGATGTCGCTTGCTGCCTGTCGAAAAACCGTCTCTGAATGCACGTGTCATGATTAGCCATCACTCATATAGGTAAAGTTGAAATAAGAAACTGACCTCTATTTTGTAAAATAAAATTATATCTTTATAACTATTTATAGCCATTGACTAATTGAGTTTAATATGACAAAGACACAACAGAAGCACTTCACTGACTTCGCAGCAGAATGTCCTGATCTTATAACACATCTATAGCAAACGAGGGATGTCAGTTACTTTATTTCACAACAGATTTGTAGGTATTTTTATTCATAAAGGAACACTTTTTTTTGTCCTAAATATGTAGCATTACAACAGATTTCCAAAAAAAAAAGTTCTAGTGGCAGGAGGATGGTGTGAACAATAGGAATAATGATTCAATGTAACTGAACAATAATGAGCTGTTAGAAGTGGAAACTAGTAACAATTTTTAGTATTTTTCTTTTCTAAACTTTCTTTATATTGTTTTAAGTATTAACCCTTAATGGCAACCATACGTCCCCCGTCCCCCCACTGACAGTGTATGCATGTGTGATTGAGCAAAGTTTTTAACACCCCAATAATGCATAATGCAAACACCCACTGCTCAATCTGCGCCTGTCTTCAAAAATCCCTCAAAATATTAGAAACCCTATTACAGTTTACCCTATTAGCTATAAGATTACTTATATTGATATCGTAATGGTCTCGTCGTTCCAAACTTTACACATTTAAGGCTGCAAGCAGACACTATTAGTTTAAAGATTTACACACCAGCTTGTGAACGTCATGGGTAAATAGTGTCCAATGTCCGAATTACAACTCTTTTGAACTTTTTCCGCAAACACATAAAAACTGTAATAAAGCTATGAACACAAAAAAAAACTTTTAAAATAATACATGTGAAATAGATATGGCATTAGTGTGATACACATTTGACTGGTAGATATTTAACTCTTCAGAACTCACCTATTTTGGCCCTCCAGACTCGGCCCATTTTTCAAATCTGGGTATAATGGTTATAGCTTTGGAACTCTTTAACATTCCAAAGGATTTTGAGATGTTTTTTGTCGTACACATTATGCAGATTTACTGACAAGTTCACCTGAGCTTCACTAAAAGTGCTTTTCCTGTCTATAAGGCTGCATTCAGCATTCACCTAGAGCGTGCGCCAAGAAATCATGATGTGTGGCTTCCCCCGCTCAGCTCCGACAGAGTTACCATCGTCTTTTTGTGCACTTTTACTAGGGCGTGCTACATAAACAATTTGAAGTTAATACGCTCTCGATCCGAATCATCAACCGCATGACGTTTGCCCCCCTGAATTTCTTTCCTGTTGCAGTTGCCCACAAGGGTTGCAATTGCCGGCACAGATCCCAGTGCAAGACACTTCTTATGATGGGGCCGTTTTAGCCATAAAGAATGTGCGACGATCAGACAAATGCAGTGTCAAACCATAATACTATCTTTAAATTACGTATATTTGTGTATAAGCCGATTTTTTTCAGCACAACACTGTGCTGAAAAAACCTCATCTCGGCTTATACACGAGTCATAATTAAAAACATATTAATACTACTCACCCTCCGTCTCTCGGAACCCCTCGGCGCGGGCTCCCCCCCGGTCCTCGGCATCGGCTCTGTCCTTGGCGGCACTCCCGATCCTCTGCGCGGCCCCACTTCTCTCTCTATCTCACTACTTGCCGTCAGTCACGGTCCTATGCGATCTTTGGGTGGCCCGGGGGCCCGGGGGCCGCACAATATGATGCAGGGGTGGGGGGGTCCCGCCGCTGATGACGTCATCAAGCGGCGACACCGCCCGCATCTGCAGTGTGCGCCCGCCGGCAAGTTGCATGGACGCGACTGTGGGTCTAGTGAGAAAGAAAAGAGAAGCGCCGCCAAGGACCAGACCGCCGAGGGCCGGGAGGCCGCGCTAAGCATCAAATGTGAGTATTCATCGTGTTTGAGTATTTAGTTTATTTTTTATGATTCCGCTAGCATACTGAGTAGGCTGTATAATATATGGGGCAGCAGGCTGTTATTCAATGGTGGCAGGCTGTATACTTTTTGGGGCATGGCTGTTAATACATGTGTCAGGCTTAATAATACTGGGCAGGCTGTATCCTTTCTTGGGGCAACTGTATAATACAATGGGGCAGCTGTAATACTTCTTGGGGCAGTGCGTATAATACCTGGGGCCGGTGTATAATACATGGGGCAGAAGCCTGTTATAAACATGAGGGAGGCTGTATACTTCTGGGCAAGGCTGTATACTTTCTTGGGCAGGCTGTCATATTCTTGGGCGGCTGTATAATAATGGAGGCAGTCTTAATACTTCTTACTTCTTGGGGCAGGCTGTAATAAACCTGGGGGGCAGGCTGTATAATACATGGGGGCAGCTGTATAATACTTTTGGCATGCTGTATAATACAGGGGGGCATGCGGTATACTTCTTGGGGAGGCTGTATACTTCCTTGGGGCAGGCTGTATACTCTTGGGCAAGGCTTTATAATACATGGGGGCATGCTGTATACTACTTGGGCAGGCGTATACTTCATGGGGCAGGCTGATTGTATACTACTTGGCAAGCAGTATCTACAGGGGCTGGCTGGTTGTATACTACAAGGGGCTAGCTGGCCTTGTATAATACATAAACCCCCGGCTTATCTCAGTCAATAGGTTTTCCCATTTTTGGTGGTAAATTAGGGGTCTCGGCTTATAACGTACTCGTGTCGGCTTATACTCGGTATAGACGGTAGTTTAAAATATGGATTGATATCTTAATGTGTTTAGTTATTAAAAACAAATAAATGCAAATATCAGAAAGGATAGAGCACTACAAACCCTCTTAGGTTCTAGAAGAGGAAAGTGAAATCCACTCGTTAGGCCCTAAATCCGCCTTTAACACTTTAAAATCCAAATCAGGGAATACCCACCGTTTCCACAATACCCTATGATATACAACCTTGTGGTCCTGTTTACGTTAGTTACAAATGTTAAAAAATCAAACCAAAACAAAAATAATCTCAGACCTGAATTTTACAGAACAACAGGCTTGAGAGGCTACAAGAGAACAATAAAATTGTATTGAAACCATCCGATAAGGGGAAAACACAGTTGTTATGGACTGTGGGCATATGTCGACATGGTAAAAACGACTACTGATATAGATATGTACAAGATATTAGCACAACCTACTCTGGCCACTTTTTAAAATCAAGAAATCATAGATGATGTTCTAGGCAAGGAACTTATAACAAATGACAAATATAGTGGATCTTTGTAACAAAAAGCAACTATAGTCCACTTTTTAACCCTTTGTAACCCACTTTACATCGTACCTTAAAGGACCCCTGTCATCAGTCTGTGTCACTTGCCCTGTCACTACTACACTTTTGGAGCAGCTCACAATGATCCCATCCCAGCCTTTATCTATTATTTCATACATTATGCATTGTAAAATCATCTATTTTTTTATCATGGAATGAGGCTGTCCATGGTCAGAGGCAAGTGATGTCACCCCCCTGTTACCCCTCCCCTCTGCCTCCCCTGCTCAATGTCTGTGTGTAATGTATAGTAAAGCATTGCTATGTGTTTTTGCCATCTGCTGACATCTGCAAAATCCTCCTAATATATACAGGTGAGAGACACAACATCATCTACAACATGAATTCTGACATGTTCTGCTTGTACATGGCTGCCTGGAGCTGCTGCTGTATCTCCCTAAACACCCACACATCACCATACAGGCTGCAGGGGGTGTGGCCACCATCAATCAGCGAATTAACAGCCCTCACATATTATACATGCTGTCATTCCATGCACTGGGGGTGTGGTGCTGTGCCTCTTCCCACTCCATGATAAGGTGGACACTTGAATATGCTAATGCTTCCTTGGACATTTTCACAGTCATTTTTGCATACAGCTTTTAGGACCCTCATTGCTTAGTTTACTAACAGGCATGTAGAGGGAGACAATAAGGGTTAGAAGGCATGCGATGTGATCAATTAAGTTCAGAGTAAACCCTCACCTAGGACGGACTGGCAGTTAAAAGTTTTCTGGACAAACAAAAGACACACTTTAAGGACTAATTATTTCTTTAACACTTCTTGAGTTTTTTACTTTCTCATCTCCACATTTTTTTTTGTTTGGCGGTACTTCTACGATTATGTGAAGGTACCACCAGGGCAACAATTTGGCCGCACCCACCTACGGGAACTTTATTTCTAAGGTGGAGGGAAATCATTTTTGTTTTCATGATGACAACAACCAAGTATACAAGACGGATCACATTTTTTGTTTTTGTTGGGGCCGGTAGAATTGACGACATCCTCTGAATGGGGATGAGGACTCTTGTTTGAACTAGTCAAAACACTTGAGAAACAATATGGTATGGAATTTTACTCTGAAATTTACTACGCGTCCAAATACATTTTGGATTTGACTATAAAGAAAGAGTTACCTGGATACGTCTGGAACTCAGTCTACCGGAAGATTACAACACAAATACCTACTCAACTGGGAGGTTTGGCACAACCCCAACGTCCCTGAAATCAGGGGGAATCCCAGGTGGACAATATCTGGGGGCTAGAAGAATTGTTCCTCAGAGGAGACTTCTTCCAGAAGGAGCCTAAACTCTATATAACGTCTGGAGAGGGACTATCCACCCACGCAAAAACCAGCATACATCAGAGCAAAGTGGCCATAGAAACTACTCTAATTCGGACTCAGTTCGAGAAGAGGAAATCGAAATACATAGGGACTTTTGATTCATGCAACAAGGATATTGTGGAAATCCTGAACAAGTATGCATAACCTTAACCGCTGTGGGCAAAACATAAAGACCACACTAGTAAATAGTCACTATGAACCACGCATACCAGCAAGCCAGTCCTGGCTACAATGTTATTGGTAAATATAGGAGGTACATGTAGTGTGGGATAATGGGATACTCACGTCCGAATACCTGAACTCCATAATCCAGTGCCTAAAATTAATCCATGAGGATGACGCTGATCCAATTCTATACATAAGTGTATCATGACCGTCCTGCTACAAATATATTGCCTAGTGTAAGTGTAACTTACCTAGTTCCCCCCCTCTAAGATGGAAAACTTTCCAACAGGTCCTCCTAGTGATTATATCTGTCTGCGTGTTTTTGCTTAGGAGGCCTTGATTTGGGATCCTACCAGAACACACAACCGCTATATTATTGAAAGTATACATATCGCGCCAGTTGTCATGCGTCATGCACCCCTTGTTCTACGGCGCCTAGCATGGCACAACGTAGGCGCAGGTGCATATACTAACCTGCGCCCCATACAGTCTCTAAGTGTACCGGGCATCGCAGATAAACATAACTAACTGGTCGGCTAGTGGACCATGCTGGAAAAACGGATGTAAGATTCAATTGGGTAACAGAAAAAAAAGGTAATTTTGGCTTAAGACAAGTGTCACGCTCACCAGTGACATCACAACAGAGGTATCATTACCTTGAGAAATGAATTATGAGCACAACCTAAGCCCCGTCAACCCCTGAGGACACACAGCAGTGGCAAAACATGTCAGGGGGGCCAGGCCCCTGGAAGTATATAGCTTATTTTAACTAGTAGTGGGCCCAAATTGTGAGTGAGACAATGGAAAGACAAGCATATGTGAGATAGTATATAGTCCTATTGCTTCATTTTGATAACGTTAGCATAGTTACCTGCAATAAGTTGTGACATAAACGGCTATAGCAATCTAGGGACATTGATAATAAATAAGAGTACCACTTGACATTGATAGTTTCTCTGAATATGTGGGCATTGACAGTCAATAACATGGAGGTTACTGCACTTTCTCTAACTTAACAATTTTGGCAACGTGCTTGATAAACAGTTGAATAACAGTGACCCTACTGATAAAAAACTCAACACTGTCGACACTAAACGTGGCCATATACTTGTAGAATGCACTACTACTTCAATGGCAATACGCATAGAAGAGATTCTCATTGTAGACTACAATACATCATTTTTAAGTTGCTGTTTAATACAACTTTTTTTCCACGATTTCTACTTTTAACATAACTAATAAAAGTGATGTTTTATCATTAAACTAATCAATGGGTCTCAGTAGTCGCTTTAAACCTTTTGTAAATATTTTCTCAAGTAAATGGACCCTTGTCATATATTGTCCAAACTTTTGGTTAAAACCTCTGTATGGGCACATCACGGCCAGCCATAGACTGGAACCAAAAGAAATACTTTTTAACCTTACAACATGTAGCAGAGGACTAATTATCATGTGAAAGCAACTAGCAACTCTAAGGACCAATATGCATTTTTGATCAATACAATGGAAATTGCTGCATGGTATCTGGCCATTTCTGGTATTTCTACCAGTATTGAAAAAATATGAAGCCCCAATCTCTCTAATAATCCTTCCACGACTTATATTGCAGTCTGGGAAAGAGGTTCTTCCTTCACAGAAAATAGCAAGGAAGTGCTTTCAATACTCATAAAAAACCTCATTACCATCAGATGCACCAGGAACATTTCAAGATAGTTTCCAGATGAATTTCTCATACTACTTTACGCCATAAAAATCATCGAATGTACACTGATTATATATCTGCTGCTCTGGCGTGAGGGGCCTTTATGATTGGTTGCAGAGAAATTCCCCACCTCAGATAGGAAATGATATGCCACGCCACAAAATTAAAGTTCTACTGGCAGCCAATCCATTACACAAATTATTATACAAATTAGATATAATAACTGTTTACATGACAGATGTCAGCCAGGACACATGGTTTATTAGAAATAATGTTTAAAACCTGTTTGTCATTATTCTTTCCTTGATCTTCCACAGCCTATTTCCACATCCTTCATAAGGCATGTTACAAAACAGTCCACTCACTTTTATATTACCCCTGCTTAACCCTAATTGGCTCTTACTTAAGAATGCTCCCTTATAAACCTTTACATACTTTGTGCCCTATTTTGGCTGTACATGCACTTTATAATCAGATGCCATGAAAAAGTTTGTTAATCTAAAAGCAAAGCATACTTTTACATAAGTTTAAAAGGTACTTGCAGGTACTGCAAAACCCCCGGCCGCCTCTTCCCCTGCTCCTGTGCTCTCTTCTGCTCTTCCCGTGTACCATAAAGGTGCGCAATTATGTTTGTCCCAGTGTTTGTGTCTCCTTCTTTCTCTGTTTCTGTTATGGGAGTGAGGATGCCCTGAGTCTTTCTCCTTCCCCCCTCTACCTTCTCTTTTCTGTCCTCCCCTTCAGACTGAGGTGGATGGGTACTGTAGTGAAGCACAGGGCTGTGAGCTGCCTGTTCCACTAGAGAGAACAGGAGACACAGTGATGTCACTACACCGCCCCTCCTGCTCCAAGCAGCTGACTACAATACTGGGAGCAGGAGGCGCTGTATGATGACATCATCGGGACCCCTTCCTGTACACGGGAAGAAGGGTGAGAGAGGAAGAAAGGTGAGTATAACTGTTTATTTTTTTTATTATACATTTCGAAGGGGGAGCACATTAGGGGAGTTGTGGGGGACATAACTGGGGAAGATATTACTTGGGTCTGTGGGTATATTACTAGGGGTTTTGGGGACATTACGGAAAGGTTATGGAGACATTACTGAAGGCTGTGAGGACATTACTAGAGGCTGTAAGGACATTACGGGGGGCTGTGGAGGACATAACTGGAGGTTGTGAGTGCATTACTGGGGGCTGTGAGGACATTATTGGGGGCTGTGAGGACATTACTGCTGGAGCTGTGAGGACCTTACTTTGGTGCGTGAAGCAATTAGGGGGTCTGTGAGGACATTGCTGGGGGCTGAGGTCAATACAGGAAGGCTGTGGGGTACATTACTTGGGGGCTATGAGGACATTATTATGGCACTGTGCCGATTGTTACCTGGGGCTGTGAGGACATAACTTACTGGGGGGTATCACTTACTGGCGACTGTGGGGACATAATTTGGTGTGGGGGCTGTGAGGACATTACTTAGTGTGAGGAACATTACTTACTGTGGGCTGTGGAAACACTACTTGGTGTGGGAGTTGTAAGGGCATTGGGGGGCTGTTGGGGACATTACTTTTTAGTTTGGGGTTATTTCTTAGTGGGGAGGGCATTATTTAGTAATGGTATTATTAGGTGGGGGCTCCTTTAAGAGGATATGATTATAAAGAGGCCACTATCAGAGGAATTAAGTGTAGGGGTATAGAGGTGGCATTATTCAGTGCTTGACACATTGAGGGGTAATTAGCACCCCACAGTTAGGTCAAGTTGAAAATTTGAAAATGAAATGAAATAAAAATTAGTCAGTCCTATTTTTTTTATAATGGGATATCAAACCTATGCTGCATAAATGGACAATGCTCAGTACTACAACTCATTTTATATACATGGGGTAACACAGTAATATTCCTATCCTACATACATTTGCACTGTACAATAATAATATCTATCTTGTATATATATGTGCAGTTTGACTACTCCTGCTCTGCATATAAGGGAACCCTTCCATACTGCTACTCTTATCATATATATATATATATATATATATATATATATATATATATATATATATATATATATGAGATAGCCAAATAATATGATTGTATTCACACATTCAAAGTTGCAGGAGATTGTGAGGTTTGGCGCTTGAAATTCAAGAATTCAAAAATTTGCTACCCTTTTGCTCGTCAGTTTATTGCAGCTGGTGATTGGCATAGAATTCATGGATGTTGAAGGCAATTGGACTGGACCATTCCCTTTTATATTTATGTAATGTTTCGCCACTCTTGTGGTATTGCATAGTTCTATGGAGCCATTTATTTACACAGTTAAAATTACTTTATTATCAACAACATAATGGATTTTGGTGAAGAAGCAAATGTCTACTGATACCTGATACTGATACCTACTAATTTCAGCCGATAAGGAAACTTAAAAGGATAATGGTATTAACTCCAAGGCAAAAATATTCTTAGAAATGGCTGTCCTGTTCTTTTTATTTGTCATGATTCAAGCAGCAGCTTGCAGGTCCATCTAGGGGAAGTGATTGCCTATCTAGCTTATCTTTAATTTTGAGGAGCCCTCACTAACATTTATAAGGAGGGCCTTTTACACCGTATTTGAAGGGGACATAAAACATCATTTATTAGGGAGGACAGTGCCCTATTATTACTCAGGAGGGCACTGTATATTATTTATTGTAGGGGTGCTGCATACATTAAAACTTGTTCCTATTTAGTGAGCAAGCTGTTGCTTTAATCAGTACCTTTGAAAGTCATGCAGTGTAGCAGCACACTTTTCATCTGTTTTTATAGCATGTAGAGTGAGGTGATGATACATGAGTTGGTGCCATGTGGTAGCAAATACTACACATTTCTACCACTATTCCAGTGAAAGTTATATTTTTAAATATTTCCATATCCTTGTTTGGTTAATCAGTGAAGCTTTTTTCCCCTATCATATATGGGCAATCCAGTGACATATTATGGTGTAGTACTTACCTGTATTGATCTGAATAAAACACCTGGAGTGAGACATAAAACTTACTTTTAAACTGCATCACCCTCTATGCACGTGTCTTCCCCACTCTCTCCGTCATCCCCTCCCTCTTCCCTCTGTTTTTCATTCCTTTGTGAGCTTATTGTTGGTCCTGTAACTATGAAGATATTTAAGTATTTATTTTGCAAAATTTCTTAAACTCACTTGCGCTATTGCTGTCTGCACTGTTGGTAGAAAACGTAGTGACCTTTTAACTATTTTTTAAATTTCCTACGATACGTTATAAATAGGGAAAAAAACTAATCCTTTTTCCGCTCTTTTGGTTAAGCTTGTCACACAGATGATTTATCTTTGTCTTCTGTCAACCTTTACAAACAATTCAGTGATAATATATCATTTGATGATAATTTTTTAAAGAGGTATATATTCTAAATGTCATGTGCAGGCCTTTTACCAGTAGGATATGACATAGATGTTTAAATAAAAAGAAAACCTTTGGCGTGGGTCCTACAGTAAATACTTTCGCATTCCTGTTTTCTGAGTTCCTGCTTCCTGCTATTCACTGTTAGACTCTCTTCAGCCCACACCTCTTCCGATGTAAAAGAGAATGTGCCACCAATTTTGCTCTTAAAGACAATTATATAGGAGACATGCAGGTCCTCTTAGGGTCAGCAAGGTCACACATTTTCCTCTGTCTGTTTGAAAAAGGAATTATGGATAAATGTAACACCCAAAGCATAGTTCTTACCAACTCTTTACAAACTCATTTACTTCACAGATATATTTGTAA
Source organism: Engystomops pustulosus (assembly GCA_019512145.1). Classification (NCBI taxonomy): domain Eukaryota; kingdom Metazoa; phylum Chordata; class Amphibia; order Anura; family Leptodactylidae; genus Engystomops; species Engystomops pustulosus. Next base: position 115,897 of record WNYA01000198.1, on the reverse strand, counting down.
GCATTTTTCTATTTATTCTTTGTTGAATATGGTTTCTTGCTTTAGATAATGACACCCAAAACCTGATAGTGTTTACAATTCAGACATTAAACTGCAATTTTAGGTTGACTGTTCTTTATGTCCATAAAGCCCTCTTACAATGATTAATAGTGTTATTATTTCATTTCACATTGTAATTTCTAGAGAACAATTACCTGTAGACAAGTATAAGACGCTACTGTAATGAAATTATGTAAAAGAGGAGTACATTAGGTCAAGAAATGATGGTAAGTTTCTTGCGTCACTAGGTGATACTCTTTGGGTTAAATATATGACCATTTAGATGCAAAATAATGAAGGGAATAGATCTCCCACAAAACATTGAGATTTAGGAGTGACTCTTAGGCCTGTTCCACACGTGCGAGTGTGATGCAATGAACTCGCATCACACTTGCAATGCGTGCTGCTTGCATCTCCCGGGCCGGAGGCTTTAAACCAGAACTGAAACTGACATGCTGAGGGGAATTGGCAATAATCGCTGTCCCGGTCCTTTAAATTACAACCCCCTTTAATTCCAGGCCAGCCATACATACCTTTTTCTAGTGTAAATGTTATTACCTTTAGAGCCCAGCAGATCTCTGCCAGGTGGAATTCTTTAGTTGTGCCTTAGATGCCATTTTGTGTAAGGTGGGCGGGGTTTATATGGGATGACTCATAAAGCCCTGCTAATTGGCGGAACTTCCCTAGTGTAAGTGTGCCCCGTGATTGAACTTGATATGGAGGTTCAATCATCAGTAGTATCTCTAGATTATTGAGGGAAAGTGGGGAATGGATCTATATTAATATTATGTATTAACAGTGCTGTGTGCACATCACAGCAGTACCTGCACTGCGAATTCCCTGTTTATGTCAGGTTCCGACTAGTATTTCTACGAGGTGCCCCCTGTTGTAAATGTTTTGCCTCTATGTATGTGTTTGCTAAACTATTCTACAATGAAGCAGCAACTAGGCAGATGCCTTCCTTTGCCTCATCAAAGAATGAGCAGTAGTGTGAGGACAGAAGTGGCATCTGATTTGTCATGGACCTGTCAGTCAAGAGGTATATCGGCTCCAGTGTGTGTCTGCCAATATCCCTAGAAGAAGCTTGTCCCCCCCCCAACAAAACAAACATGTGTTCCCCCCCATGGGCCGGGAAACATCTTATGTCTCCATACAGGTAGGGACTGGACTCTCTGTGTGCAATTCAGTCAGTGCATTCCTTCTTATACATAAACTTCTTTAATTCATCAATGAAAACGTACAAGTCTTACATTTTTACTATTTTTTATGTATTTTAACTTCACAGTCAGTGAAAAACTGCAGTCTGGTTTCTATTCTTCCTGTCTGATTGTGCTCATGGTTCCCTGTGGCCCCTTCTTCATTTATGACTCCTAATCCTCTGCCTTGTGCTGGCCGGCTGAGGGCCCTCAGTGTCAAGATGGAACTCTGCTCTAGTGCTCGACCCACACCTGGCCTGACTCGATCTCCTTTACCACCATTACATACTCCCATGGCAGAAGGCAGACAGAGGATGGAGATGGTAGCACTGATGCTGGCGTCATCAGCCTGACGATGGCACAAATGTCGCTCATGGAGGCCCACCAAGGTGGTGACGTGCTGTTTGGTACTGTGAAGAAATTGACTCATCTGGCGTTGAGTAACTGGAACGCACTATTGCCTGCTGCTGCTCACACCATCCTTTCCAGCAACATCACTATAGGCTGTGGCGGGGGAAGGCCAAATCCTCTGCCGTACAGATAGATGAGCAGCGGTAATGTGTTCCATATATGGTCACTGCATCTCCTAGGGTTCCCCAGAGCAGACATCGGGCAGGGAATCCTTTTCAGATATGTGTCGGATTAGAGGAGAGCAGGGACCACGTCATCAGGTTCAGATCTCTATCCATATATGGTCACTGCATCTCCTAGGTATGAGGTGTTGGGTATACGGTGATGTATAGAGCAGTGTATGAGGGATATGAGGAGGTATATGAGGTGTTGGGTATAATGGTGATGTTGAGCAGTGTAGGAGGTATATGAGGAGGTATATGGGGTGTGTGTAGTACTGGTGATGTATAGAGCAGTGTATGAGTATATGAGGAGGATATGAGGGGATTGTGTTATACTGGTGATGTATAGAGCCAGTGATGAGTATATATTAGGGAGGTATATGATGTGTTGTGGTATAATGGTGATGTTATAAGAGAGTGTAGAGGTATAGAGGAGGTATATGGGGGTGTTGTGTTATACTGAGTGATGTATAGAGCAGTGGATGAGGTATATGGGGAGGTATGGATGGGTTGGGTTATATGGTGATGTATAGAGAAGTGGGTATGAGGTATATGGGGAGGATATGGGGTGGTTGTGTTATTACTGTTGATGTATCGCGCAGTGTAGGAGGTATATGAGGAGGTATATGGGGTGTTGTGTTTATACTGGTGATTGTATAGAGCAGTGATTGAGGTATATGGGGAGGTAATGATGTGTTGTGTTATAATGTGATGATAAGAGCAGGGTATGAGGTATATGGGGAGGTATAGGGGTGTGTGTTATACGGTGATGATAGAGCAGTGTATGAGGTATATGAGGAGTATTGGGGTGTTGTGGATACTGGTGATGTATAGAGCAGGGTATGAGGTATATGAGGAGGTATATGGGGTGTGTGTGATATGTGATGTATAGGCAGTGTATGAGGTATATGAGGAGGTATATGGGGTGTGTGTTATGCTGGTGTGTATAGAGCAGTTTAGAGGTATATGGGGAGGTATATTGATGTGTTGTGTTATACGGTGATGTATAGAGCAGTGTATGAGGTATATGGGGAGGTATATGGGGTGTTGGTTATACTGGTGATGTATAGAGCAGTGTAGAGGTAATGAGAGGTATATGGGGTGTTGTGTTATACTGGTGAGGTATAGAGAAGGTATGAGGTATATGGGGAGTATATGATGTGTTGTGTTATCTGGTGATGTATAGAGCAGTTATGAGGTATATGGGAGGTATATGAGGTGTTGTGTCTATATGGTATGATAGAGCAGTGATGAGGTATGGGAGGTATATGTGTGATGATGTGGGCATGCAGTCCTCACCTGTAAGGGGGCCACAGCGCAGGATATGAAATTAATATGCCCTGACAGGACGGGGGAGCACATGAAGACCCCCCGACACTCCACAGCTCAACAATGACAGAATTACAATCAGCCTGGCTATCCTCTCAATTCCGGTTGTGCCATGTCAGCTGACCGGAAGCTTCCAGTGATGACGTTCCACTAACTTCCGGGTTTGCGCTCCACCCAACAGAACTTTTGCTGCTCGCTGACCATCGAGTGCCCTGGAATAGCGGAGGCCGCCAGTCAGTGCCGGAGCTGCGGGACAGATCTCATACAGGATAGATTAACGAAGGTTCAGGATCTCTGCAACCAAAACACGGTATGTTTTGTAGAGTTTCTGCGAGCCGTTTGGACCCGTGTTATATGTCAATAGAAACAATGTAACAAAAGTACATGAAAAGGGGGGAATGGCGACTGAAGTCTTCTGCCAAGCTTGTTACAATTGGTGACGCAATGTGTCTGTGTCTCTTAGACTTTACCCATAGAGGCTCCGGAAGCCTGGATGTGTTGGAGACGGGAGACAACATGGGAGTACGATAAACTGTGCAAAACCGGGCCTGGCACGGGGTATAAATACACGCGGACGTCAGCTCTCAACATCGGCCCTACCCGGACCATTAGAAATATGGGGGATTACTAAGCGGGGGCGGCAGTGATGAGTCTGTAGATAGAAAAGGTTTCATAGTGTACACGTGTCTATGTGCTAACATGTACAGGCGGTTCCCTCTTAAGGGTTGTATCGGGATTTAAAAAGTGACTGGGAGGAGCTATTTAAAAATAATAAACGTGAGTTCCTCTCCGGGGGCTGATGATGTCCCTCCGTGGTCGTATGATCCTTTGTTGTCCCTGTTGGTTTAACAAGGCGCACCAGGAGCTTCAAGGCTGGCTCCTCACATGTCCTTTACTCTCAGTGTTGTAAGCCCTGGTGAGATGTGTGTGGATCCAGTTCCAAGCAGGCCGAAGCTTCCATGTGCACTTTTAACTTTAACCAAACCGACGCACAGTCAGATGGAACGCGAGGCACAGGACACACACGCCGCGAGGAGGTGGAGGTAAGTACAGTTTATTATTTTAAATAGCCCGCCTGAAATTTAAATGGGCCCAAATATTCCTAAGCTCGGATAACCCTCAAGAACACCCGAATGTAAGACGACCCCTAGTTAGACGACCTCTGGATGTTGGTAAGTTATGTACTTTATCCGTGGCTACAATAATCAGCGTGATTTAACAGATATCACAGGGTCCTGTAATGAAGATTTATGTTGACTCTGGTTCTTATGACAACCACAATTTTAAAACAATTGTCACAGACAGTCTGTAATATGAAGGTCCGCAGCACAACATATTCTAATACGCCCATAAGGCTTTCAAAATCGCCATCACTTGGCAGCAGTAAGAAGAAAGGGGGCGTTCTGTTTGGGGGGGGGGGGGGAGTGGCAGCCCACCATTGTCAGGAAAAGGTCCAACAGCAAATGTGTTGCGTTACTTGTTAATGGTGCACCAAAAAAAAAAAACTGGTGCCTTCTGTCGGAGCGATGCAGAGAGCGCCAGAGGCACAAGCGGGAGAGGCTGGGTTAAATAGGAATTTGCTTTGGTCCTTAAATTGTGAAGCCGGCGCCGTGCTCCCTAGGATACAGGGACGTGCGCGGATGGCCGTGGACCCGGAAACAGAAGCGATGATGGGTAAGTCGTTGCGGATCAGAGTGGGGGCACACAGTGGGGTCGCTGGACCACCCCTGACAGCTATCCTGTCCTATCTCATACCCTCCGGAGTTCTCAAATCTCAGCCTTGCCAATCTCTAAGTAACTCTTCAGTCCAGGTCCGGACCTACATCTAGTTTTGCCATTGTTCCATTCCAATACCCTCCTGCACCATTTGGAGAGTGGGATTCACCATTTGCTTGATCTCCCTAGCTCCTAGTGTGAAACAGTATCCAGACATGCCTGGCAACGAAATGAGGGATTTTGTCAATAACAGTGATTTAGAGAGTCTTATTTTGTTATCCGGAGGACTAACTTTCGGCAAAATTTCGGGAAAAAAAAAAAATCTTTCAAAGTTTGAAATATCTGCATTCCAGACAGAAAGTAGTAAAAACTAACCCAAAAGCTTGATAATTAACATTCCAGAATGTCTGCTTTATGTTAGAATGATATTTTATAGTCTCTCTCTCTAGGATGTTATGAGGCGCAGAACTTTAGGTGCGATTTTTAAATCACCAACATCACATTTTGAGGGACAACCGGCTTCAAGTGACTTTGAAAGGCCCTAAATCAATAGAAAAACCCATAAATTAACCTAACTATGAGTAACTACCCACTCAACGTAGTAAAACAACGTCTATTAAGTCTATTAACCCTTTCGGTTCTTCACATGAGTTAAAAAACAAAATGGCCTGAAATTTAGAAAACTTTTGAATTTTTTTTTGGAAAATAACTTCATTGCAACTTCATAATGACTAAAATGGGATGAAACGCTCTGGAAGGTGTGATGCTCAATTTCTCCCGAGTGCATCGACAAGCCCAAATGTGGTGATAAAAACTGCTGGTTGGGGGCGACACAGCCGAGCTAGGATCAAAGCCGCGCCATTCACAGCAGTCTTGTCACAATGCACAGGCTATAAAATTTAATTATTTTGGGAATCCGAATTATTATTTACGAGGTGCGATAAATGTATAGATAATTCATTTTGGGGTCTACAGAATTTTCTTATCTTTGCTCAATTTTACTGAGCAAAACCAATATTGGAGAAAATCGCATTGTTTTTACTATCGACAACTTTCGTAAGGCATAACTGTATTTTCTGTTGTCAGATCTGGTTGAGGGCTTATTTTTGCAAAAAGAGTTGTTCTTTTTAGTAGTATTATATAGGGAACGTAACTTTTTTTGGTCACTTTTTAGAAAATCTTTGTGAGGGTTTTGATTAAAAATTGTATATAACGGGAAGTTGTTAGGGTTTTTTTTTTTTTTTTTTTTTTTACATCGTTCACCAAGTGGGTCAATATTTTTAGAATTTATTATACAGATGATACGGAGCGGGGTGTTAACAAATACGTACTATTTTGTGTGTTTTAATACTTAATTTGGTTTTATAAGTAATTGGGCGATTAGGGAAACTTTTATTTAATATTATAAAATGATTGACTTTTTTTTTACATTTTTTACATTTTCCACTTATTGGCTTGAACAAGCATTCATTGATCTCTTGCTCAAGCCCTCACACTGCAATACACTTGTATTGCAGTGTACAGTGTAAGTAACTGAGCGTGCTGAGCATGCCTCAGTTACATACAGCGGGTCTGCCAGGAGGCGGAACCAGGTGCAGAGAGGAGCCGGCAGCCCGGGGCCTTGCTGGACTACTCCTTTCCAGCCCTCCCATTTGGCAACTGCCTAGTCACACAGCACCTGTTAATGAAAGCACTACCTCCCAACATTTTTGAAAGGGAAAGAGGACAAAATCCCCCTAAGCCACACCCCCAATCACTCCCCTGGCCAGAGCCCAAAAATTTTAGACCCTTTTATAATAATATAAAAATCTGCTGTCTGACTCTGAGGGACCCTAGGTGAGATGCACGTGACCATATATGGATAGAGATCTGAACTGATGACGTGGTCCCTGCTCTCCCTAATCCGACACATATCTTGAAAAGGATTCCTGCCCGATGTCTGACTGGGGAAACCCTAGGAGATGGAGTGACCATATATGGTACAGATGGGATCTAGCTGATGACGTGGTCCCTGCTCTCCGCTAAGAGACACTTCTCTGAAAAGGATTCCCTGCCTGATGTCTGCTCTGGGGAACCCTAGGAGATGCAGAGAGCCATATATGGACAGATGCTGATCTGAGCCTGATGACGTGGTCCCTGCTCTCCGCCTAAGCCGACACTTCTCTGAAAGGATTCCCTGCCCGATGTATGCTCTGGGAAGCCCTAGGAGATGCAGTGACCATATGGATAGAGATCTGAACCTGATGACGTGGTCCCTGCTCTCCTCTATACAGACACAATCTTGAAAAGGATTCCCTGCCGATGTCTGGCTCTGGGGAACCCTAGGAGATGCAGTGACCAATATATGGACAGATGCTGATCTGAGCCTGATGACGTGGTCCTGCTCTCTCAGCTAAGCCCGACACATTCTCTGAAAAGGATTCCCTGCCCGAGGTCTGCTCTGGGGAACCCTAGGAGATGAGTGACCATATATGGACAGATGGTGATCTGAGCTGATGACGTGGTCCCTGCCTCCGCTAAGCGACACTCTCTGAAAAGGAATTCCTGCCTGATGTCTGCCTGGGGACCATCGGAGATGCAGTGACCCATATATGGACAGATGCTGATTGAGCCTGATGACGTGGTCCCTGCTCTCCGCTAAGCCGACACTTCTCTGAAAAGGATTTCCCTGCCCGATGTCTGCTCTGGGGAAAGCCTAGGAGATGCAGGGACAGATATTGGATAGAGATCTGAACCTGATGAGGGTCCCTGCTCTCTCTAATCCGACACATATCTGAAAAGGATTCCCGCCCGATGTCTGCTCTGGGGAACCCTAGGAGATGCAGTGACCATTATATGGACAGATGCTGATCTGAGCCTGATGACGTGGTCCTGCTCTCTCAGCTTAAGCCCGACATTTCTCGAAAGGATTCCTGCCCGATGTCTGCTCTGGGGAACCCTAGGAGATGCAGTGACCATATATGGACAGATGTGATCTGAGTGATGACGTGGTCCCTGCTCTCCGCTAAAACGGCCGACATTCTCTGAAAAGGATTCCCTGCCTGATGTAGCTCTGGGGAACCCTAGGAGATGCAGTGACCATATATGGACAGATGCTGATCTGAGCTGATGACGATGGTCCCTGCTCTCCGCTAAGCCCGACACTCTCTGAAAAGGATTCCCTGCCCGATGTCTGCTCTGGGGAAGCCTAGGAGATGCAGTGACCATATATGGATAGAGATCTGAACCTGATGACGTGGTCCCTGCTCTCCTAACTCGACCAACATTCTGAAAAGGTTCCCTGCCCGATGTCTGCTGGGGAACCTAGGAGATGCAGTGACCATATATGGATCAGATGCTGATCTGAGCCTGATGACGTGGTCCCTGCTTCTCAGCATAAGCCCGACACTTCTCTGAAAAAGGATTCCCTGCCGATGTTGCTCTGGGGAACCCTAGGAGATGCAGTGACCATATATGGATAGAGATCTGAGCCTGATGACGTGGTCCCTGCTCTCCGCTAAACCCACACTTCTCTGAAAAGGATCCCTGCCCGATGTCTGCTCTGGGGAACCCTAGGAGAGCAGTGACCATATATGGGATAGAGATCTGAGCCTTGATGACGTGGTCCTGCTCTCCGTAACCGACACTTCTTGAAAAGGATTCCCTGCCCGATGTCTGCTCTGGGGAACCTAGGAGATGGCAGTGACCATATATTGACAGATGGATGATCTGAGCCTGATGACGTGGTCCTGCTCTCCTCTAATCCCGACACATTTCTGAAAAGGATTCCTGCCCGATGTCATGCTCATGGGGAACCCTAGGAGATGCAGTGACCATATATGGACAGATGCTGATCTGAGCCTGATGAGTGGTCCCTGTCTCCGCTAAGCCGACACTTCTCTGAAAAGGATTCCTGCCCGATGTCGGCTCTGGGGAAGGGCCGAGGCCCGGATCTATCTACCCGTATATCTATACCGGGAGAGCGGCTCCTGGCAGAGGAAGGGCATCTCGTATACTATATATACAGGGAACGAGGCTCCTGGCCTTAGCGGGCCAGGACAGCTATATATCTCTATACCGGCTCAGAGGTCTCTGGCACCGATGGGACAGGGAGTCTATATATTATTATACAGGAGAATTAGAGGCTCTGGCAGGGGACAGGGGATATATATCAGTCTACAGGGATAGAGTGCTCCTGGCATGAAGGGACAGGGATATATATATATACAGGGATCGAGGCTCCTGGCCGAGGACAGGGATGTAATTAGTTATATCTCAACCGGGATAGAGGCATACTGGCAGGGGACAGGACTATCTAAATATTACCCAAGCATAGCGGTCTGGCAGGAGGACAGAAGAGTATATATATACAGGGATAGAGGCTCCTGGAGAGGACAGGGGATATAAGATATATACCAGGGATAGAGGCTAACTGGCAGAGGGAAAGGGATATATATATTATACAGGGTAGAGACTCCGGCAGAGAGAAGGGATATATATATATACAGGGTAGAGGCTCCTGGAGCCAGGATTGACAGGGATATATATATATCTACAGGAATAGAGATCCTGGCAGAGGACAGGGATATATATCATATACAGGGATAGAGGATCCGGAGAGACAGGGATCTATGAATATACAGGGATAGAGGAACTCCTGGCGCCGAGGACAGGAAATAATATATATACAGGGATAGAGGCTCTGGCAGAGGACCGTGATTATATTATATACAGGGAATGATAGAGGCTCCTGGCAGAGACGGGATATATATATATCATCAGGGAGAGAGGTCCTGGCATGAGGACAGGGGATAATCTATATATTACAGGGATAGAGGCTATCCTGGCAGAGGACAGGGGAGATATATTATATATATACAGGGATAGAGGGTCATGGAGAAGGTACAGGATAGTATATATTACAGGGATAGAACTCCTGGCAGAGGACAGGGACCTAATCTAACCAATTTCATTTCTAAGTAGTAGGGCGTATAACGCGAGTTTATATCGAGAAATTATTCAGTTTTTTATGAGTTATAACTATTAATATGGATTTGTTTCTATTTCTATATATATATATACAGGGATAGAGGCTCCTGGCAGAGGACAGGGGAATATATATATATACAGGGAAAGAGGCATCCTGGCAGAGTGCAGGGAATATATATATATACAGGGATAAGAGACTCCTGGCAGAGGACAGGGGATTATATAATATCAGGGATAGAGACTCCCTGGCAGAGGGTCAGGGAGGTAGATATATAATATCCAGGGATAGAGATCCTGGCAGAGAGGGAACAGAGGATATTATGTATATATACAGGGATAAGAGGCGTCTGGCATAGGACACGAGATATTCTAGTATATCAGGGATAGGGCTTCCTGGCAGAGGGCAGGGTATTATATATATCCAGGGATTAGAGGTCTGCCTGGTCGCGGACCGGATACGGATATATTATATATATACAGGGATCGAGGGCTCCTGTGCACAGAGGACAGGGATATATATATATAAAGGGATAGAGATCCTGGGCAGAGGACGAGGGATATAAAGATATACGGGATCGAGGGCTCCTGGCAGATGAACAGGAATATATATATATACAGGGATAAGACTCCTGGCAGAGGACAGGATGATATATATACCGGGATAGAGGGCTCCGTGGCAGAGGAACAGGGGATAATCTCTATATACAGGGATAGAGGCTTCCTGGGGCAGAGGACAGGGATTATATAATATATTAGACAGGGATAGAGGCTCGTGGCAGGAGGACAGTGTGGATATATATATAGACCGGATAGAGGCCTGGCAGAGGACAGGGGATATAGTAAAAACTATGTATACACGGGAGTAGAGACTCCTGGCAGAGGAACAGGGATATAATATAATAAAGGGATAGAGGCTCCTGGGCAGAGGACAGGGCTATATATTATACAGGGATAGAGGCTCTGGCAGGAGACCGGGATATCTATATACACAGGGATAGAGGCTTCCTGGAGAGACAGGAGATATATATATACAGGTAGAGCTCCAGGCAGGGATCAGGGATATATATATATACCAGGGATTAGAGGCTCCTGGAGAGGACAGGGATATTATATATATATACTAGGATAGAGGCTCCTGGCCAGAGGACGGGATTATTATATATACCGGGATAGAGGTCTCCTGGCAGAGGACAGGAATATATTATAATATATACAGGGATAGAGGGCCCTGGCAGAGGACAGGAATATTTATATGTATATACAGCGGATTGAGAGCCGCATGGCAGAGGAACAGCGGAATATATATATACAGGGATAAGGATCCTGGCCCAGAGGACAGTGGATATATAGATAGACAGGGATAGAAGGCTTCCTGCAGAGGACAGGAATATTATTTATATTATATAAGGGATAGAGGCTCCTGGCAGAGGACAGGAATATATTATATATATACAGGGATTAGTGTGACCTGGCAGCGGACAGGGAATAATATATTACGCAGGGATAGAGGGCTCTGGAGAGGACAGGGAGCGTTTATAATATATACAGGGGCTAGAAGGCTCCTGGCAGAGGAAACAGGGGAATATATATATATTACAGGTAAGAGGTCCTGGAGAGGACAGCGGATATATATATATATATACAGGGATAGAGGCTCCTGGAGGAGGCAGGGAGGGTATATATATATAAAGGGATAGAGGCTCGGGCAAGAGGACAGGGATTATATATATATATATAAGGGATAGAGGCTCCGGAGAGGACAGGGATATATATTATATATATATATATATATATACATTACAGGCGAAGAGGCTCCTGGCAGAGGACAGGGATATATATATCTACAGGGACTAGAGGCTCCTGCAGAGGACAGGATAATATATATGATTACAGGCGATAGAGGCTCCTGGCAGAGGAACAGGGATATATATAATACAGGGATAGAGGCTCCTGGCAGAGGACAGGATATATATATATACGGGATAGGGCTCCTGGCAGAGGAACAGGGAATATATATATATATAGATACAGGGATAGAGGGCTCCTGATGAGGAAGGAACAGGGATATAGATATATTCTTAACAGGTATAGCGGCTCCTGGCAGAGGACAGGGGATATATATATATACAGGGAGATAGCAGACTCCTGGCAGAGGGACGGGAGTATATATTATACAGGGATAGAGGCTCCTGGCAGAAGGACAGGGATATATATTATTATATCAGGATAGGAGGCTCATGGCAGAGGGAAGGGTATATATTATATAGGATATATATATAGAATATACAGGGATAGAGGTCTGGGCCGAGGGGACAGGGATATATATATATATATATATACAGGGATTAGAAAGGGTCCTGGCAGAGGTCAGGGATATATATATATATATACAAGGGATAGAGGCTCCTGGCAGAGGACAGGAATATATATATTACAGGGATCGAGGCTCCTGGCAGAGGGACAGGGATAGATATATATACAGGGATTAGAGACTCCTGGCAGAGGAAAAAAAACCCAGGGATATGTTTATATATATACAGGGTAGAGGTCCTGGCAGAGGAAAGGGATATATTTATATTTACAGGGAGTAGAGGCTCCTGCAGAGGACAGGGATATAATATAGTATACAGGGATAGGGCTGCCTGGCAGAAGGTCAGCGGATATTTAGATATATACAGGGATAGAGGCTCCTGCAGTGAGGACAGGGATATATAATATATATATACAGGGATCGAGGTCCTGGCAAGGACAGGGGCTTTATATATTCTATTATATATTATCTACCGGGCAGAGGCCCTGGCAGCGGACAGGGCTAGAATAGTACAGGGATAGAGCTCCTGGCAGAGGAAGGGATAATAAGTAATTATGACAGGGATAGAGTGCTACTGCAGGGGACAGGCTATATATATATACAGGGATAGGGAGACTCCTGGAGAGGACAGGGATGTATTATATAGACAGGGGGATAGATGCTCATGGCGAGGACAGGGATATATATATATTACAGGGATTAGAGGCTCATGGCAGAGGCCAGGGAGGGATATATATATATACAGGGAATAGAGGATCCTGGACGGACAGTGCTATTATATAATTACAGGGATAGAGCTCTGGCAGAGGACAGGATATATTGATATATACTAGGGATAGAACTCCTGCAGAGACGGGATAATATATATATACAGGGGATAGAGGCTCATGGCAGAGGACAGGGATATATTATATATATAATACAGGGATTAGAGGCTCCTGGCAGAGGACCGGGATTTATATACAGGGATAGAGGCTCCTGGCAGCGGAGGACAGGGATATATATATAATAACTACAGGGATTAGAGGCTCTGGCCAGGAGGACAGGGATATATATATATATATATACCGTATGAGGCTGCTGGCAGAGGGACAGGGATATATTATGACAGGATAGAGGCTCCTGGCATGAGAGGACAGGGATTATATATATATATAAGGGATAGAGGCTCCTGCAGAGGACAGGGATATTATATATATATACAGGGGATAGAGGCTCCTGGCAGAGGACAAGGATATATATAATAATACAGGGATAGAGCGGCTCCTGGCAGGAGGACAGGGATATACTATATATACAGGTAGCGGCTCGGCAGAGGACCAGGGATTATTATTATACAGGGATAGAGGCTCATGGCAGAGGACAGGGATAATATGATATCTACAGGGAGAGGGGACTCCTGGCAGAGGACAGGGAATATATATATATACAGGGATTAGCGGCTCCTGGCAGAGGACAGGGGATATATATATCATATACAGGGATAGGAGACTCCTGGCAAGAGGACAGGGATAGATCTATTATACAGGGATAGAGACTATGCAGAGGACAGGAGTTATATCTATATCTAGACAGGGATAGAGACTCCCTGCAGAGGACAGGGTTATAGTATATATATACCGGGATAGAGACTCCTGGCAGAGGACAGGGCTATATGTATATATATGACAGGGATAGCGGCTCCTGGCAGAGGACAGGGTAAATATATATATATCAGGGATCGAGGCTACTGGCAGAGAGGAGCAAGGGGGGATTATATATATATATAACAGGGATAGGAGGGCTCTGGCCGAGGACGGGATATATATATATATACAGGGATTAGAGGCTCCTGGCGAGGACAGGGATAGTATATATATATACAGGATAGAGGCGCTGGATCAGAGGGAAAGGGATTATATATATACAGGGATAAGAGGCTCCCTCCCCCCTGGCAGATGGAACAGGGGATATATATATATAATACAGGGATAGAGGCTCTGGCAGAGGACCGGGATCCTACATATATGAGTAACAAGGGATAGAGGCTACTGGCAGCGAAGGGAGTATACATATGTATACAGGGATAGAGGCTCCGGCCGAGGGCCAGGGATTATAGTATATACAGGGATAGAGGCTCCTGGCAGGAGGACGGAATTATTACTAATATACAGGGATAGAGCGCTCCTGGCAGAGGATAGGGACAATATATACTATATTATATATTATATCTACAGGGATGAGGCTTCTGAGCAGAGGAGCAGGGATCTATATAAAGATAAATGGGAATAGAGGCTCCTGGCATGAGGACAGAGGATAAAATATATATATTCTACAAGGGATAGAGGCTCCTGCCGAGGAACTAGGGATATAATATATTATACAGGGAAGAGGACTCCTGGCAGAGACAGGAATAGATATATATATATATACAGGGCTAGAGGCTGTCCTGGCAGAGGACAGGGATATATATATTACAGGATAGAGGCTCGGGCGCGGACCGGTCAGGGATATATATATATATATATATATCTTTATTATATACTAGCAGGGTAGCGGCGCAGGCAAGAGGACGGGATATATATATATAATACAGGGAAGAGACTCCTGGCCAGAGGAAGGGATACTAATATTATATACAGGGATAGAGGCTCCTGGCAGCAGAGGACAGGATATATATATAATAACAGGGATAGAGGCTCCTGGCAGCGGACAGGGATATATAATAACAGGGGAGATGCGGCTCCTGGCAGCGGACAAGGGAATAGATATATATACAGGGATAGCGGCTCCTGGCCGGGGTTGAGGACCGCCTATAATGCTAATACCGGGATAGAGGCTTCCTGGCCTGAGAGGCTGAGGATATATAGGCTATACAGGGATGGTGTAGAAGGCTCTGGCAGAGGACAGGGATAATACACAGAATAATCCCGGGATAGAGGGCTCCTGGCACGACGGACGGGAATATATATTAGATAGAGCAGGGATAGAGGCTTCCTGGCAGCGAGGACAGGGATAAATATATAAAGGGATAGCGGTCCTGCAGAGGCAGGGAAGTCATCTATATATTACAGGGCTAGAGGTCCTGGCAGAAGGGCACCTGGGGACTACAATAGATATATATACAGGGATAGAGGCTCAATGGCAGAGGACAGGGGACGATATAATATACAGGGATAGAGATCCTGGCAGGGGAAAGGGATATATTAGTATATACAGGGATAGGGCTCCTGGGCAGAAGGAAGGGTATATATATATTTTATACCGGGATAGAGGCTCCTGGCACTGAGGACAGGAATAGCTATCAATACAGGGATAGAGGCTCCTGGCAGAGGGAACAGGGATATAGATATAATACAGGGATCGAGGCATAAGGCAGAGGACAGGATTATATAATACTATTTACCGTGATAGACGGCTCCTGGCAGAGGAACAGGGATTAATATATATACAGGGATAGAAGGTCCTGGCAGAGGGATCAGGATATATATATATATGACAGGGATAGAGGGCCTGGCACCGAGGCCAGGAATATATGCTATCTAAGGTGATAGAGGCTCCTGGCACCGAGGCCAGGGATATAGTATATATACAGGGCTAGGGCTCCTAAGCGAGTGGGGCACAGGAATCTTATAATATACAGGGATTAGAGGCTCCTGGCAGAGGACAGGAATATATTATATATACAGGGTCTCGAGGCCCTGGCAGAGGACAGGGATATATATATATATACAGGGATAGAGGCTCCTGGCAGAGGGGACAGGGATATATATATATACAGGGATAGAGGCCTCCCTGGCGCGGACAGGAGAATTATATATAATATACAGGGATAGAGGGCTCTGGCAGAGGGGACCGGAATATAATATTACAGGGATAGAGGCTCTGCAGGGGACAGGGATATATATATATAAAGGATAGAGGACTCTGGCAGAGGACAGGAATATAGTATTATATATATAATATAGTATTATACAGGGATAGAGGCTCTGGCGAGGGACAGGCATATAGTTAACTTAACAGGGGATAGAGCTCATGGCAGAGGACAGGGATATATATATATATACGACAGGGATAGAGGATCTGGCAGAGGGACAGGAAGATATATCTATATAACAGGGATAGAGGCTCATGGCCGATGGACAGGGATATATATATATAAGGGATTAGAGGCTCCTGGAGAGGACAGGGATATATTATATATAGTACGGGATAGAGGTCCTGGCAGAGGACCGGGAATATATGATAAATTATACAGGGATAGAGGCTCTGGCAGAGGACAGAGATATATATAGATACAGGGATATGAGGCTCTGGCAGAGGACAGGGATATGTTATATATATAAAGGGAAGAGGATCCTGGACAGAGGACAGGGAATATATAATATTACAGGGATAGAGGATACTGAGCCCAGAGGCCAGGAATAGTAATATATACGAGGGAATAGAGGTCCTGGCAGAGGACAGGGATTATAGTTATATATATAGACCGGGATAGAGGCTCCTGGCCATGAGGACAGGGAAGAGTATATTATATACAGGGATAGGAGGACTTCCTGGGCAGGGACAGGGAGATATATAATAAAGGGATAGAGTGGCTCTGGCAGAGGACAGCGGATATATAGAAATACAGGGATAGGGCTCTGGCAGAGGACAGGAATATAAATATACAGGGATAGAGGCTCCTGGCAGAGGACAGGAATATATATCATATACAGGGATAGAGGCTCCGTGGCCAGAGGACGATGGAATATATATATACAGGGATAGAGGATCCTGGCAGAGGACAGGGATATATATCTACAGGGATAGAGCTCCTGGCAGAGGACAGGGATATATTATACAGGGATAGAGGCTCCCGGCAGAGGACAGGAATTATATATATATATAGCAGGGATAGAGAGCTCAGGCCGAGGAAGGAATATATATATATAGACAGGGATAGCGGCTCCTGGCAGAGGACAGGGATGGTATAATATATACAGGGATAGAGTCTCCTGCAGAGGGACCGGGATATATACTATTATATATATATTATACAGGGACTAGAGGCTCCTGGCAGAGGACAGGGATATATATATATATACAGGGATAGAGGCGCCTGCAGGAGGACAGGGATATTATTATAAGTAGTACCGGGGAATAGAGGGCTCCTGGCAGAGAGACAGGGATATATATATATCCGGGATAGAGGCCCTGGCAGAGGACAAGGGATATATAATATACAGGCGATAGAGGCTCCTGGAGAGGACGGGATATATATATATATACAGGGATAGGAGGCCCTGGCGGTGAGGACAGGGATTATATCTATATATCGGGATAGAGGCGCCGTCAGACAGGGACAGGGATATAGATATATGACTACAGGGAAGAGGTTCCTGGCAGAGGACAGGGATATATATTGTAATATAGTAATATTATATACAGGGATAGAGGCTCGGCAGAGGCAGGGAGTTTATATAATATTATACAGGGATAGAGGTCCTGGCAGGGCAGGACTATATATATATATAAGGATAGGAGGCTCCTGGCAGAGGACAGGGATAATATATATATATACGGGATAGAGGCTCCTGGCAGAAGGGACAGGGTAATTATATATACAGGGATAGAGGCCTCCTGGCAGAGAGGACAGGGTATATATTATACAGGGATAGAGGCTTATGGCCGAATAGGACAGGGATATATATATATATACAGGGATAGAGGGCCTCATGGCAGAGGACAGGATATTATAATATATAACGGATAGAGAATCCTGGCAGAGGACAGGGATATATATATCACAGGGCAGAGGCTCCTGGCAGAGGCCAGGGAATATATATTATATACAGGGATAGAGGATCCTGCAGAGGACAGGAATCTATATATATACAGGGATAGAGGCTCCTGGCAGCGGGACAGGGAAATATATATATACAGGATAGAGGGGCTCCTGGAAAGAGGACCGGGATATCTATTAGATACAGGATAGAGGCTCTGCAGAGGACAGGGATATATATATATACCGGGATAGAGGCTCCCTGGCAGAGGACAGGGATATATATATATATATACAGGGGATAGAGACTCCTGGCAGAGGACAGGGATATATATATATACAGGGATAGAGGCTCCTGGCAGAGGGACAGGGATATATATATATACAGGGATGAGGCTCCTGGCAGAGGACAGGGATATAGATATCATACAGGGATAGAGGCCTCTGGCAGAGGACAGGAATATATATATATATATATATACAGGGATAGAGGCTCCTGGCAGAGGACAGGGGATATATATCTATACGGATAGAGGCTCTGCAGAGGACAGGGATATATATATACTATACAGGGATGAGGCTCTGGCAGAGGACAGGTGATTATATATATACAGGGATAGAGGTCCTGGCAGCAGACAGCGGATATATATATATATACAGGGATAGAGTGCTCCCTGGCAGAGGACAGGGAGATATATATAATCATAAGGAGATTAGAGGCTCCTGGAGAGGGACAGGAATATATATATAATACAGGGATAGGAGGCTCATGGCAGAGGACAGGAGAAATATATATATATATATATATATACAGGGCTAGAGGGCTCCTGGCAGAGGGACAGGGATATATATATATACAGGGATAAGAGGCCTGGCAGAGGACAGGGATATATATATATATTACAGGGAAGAGGGTCCTGGCACAGAGGGACAGGGATATATATATATACAGGCGAAGAGGTTCCTGGAAGAGGACAGGAATATAATATATACCAGGGATTAGCGGCTACTGGCAGAGGACAGGGATATATTATATATATACAGGGATATAGAGGCTCCTGGCGAGGACGGGACTATATATTTATTACAGGGATAGAGTGGCTTCCTGGCAGAGGACGGGGAGGATATATACATATATACAGGGTAGAGGCTCCGGGCAGAGGACAGGAATATATATATTAACGGGATTTAGAGGTAGCTCCTGGCAGCAGAGGATAGGGATATTAGTATTCTATCAGGGGTAGAGGCTCCTGGCAGAGGGATAGGGATATTATATATATTACAGGGATAGAGGCTCCTGGCTAGAGATAGGGAATAATATATAAGGGGGATAGAGACCTCATGGCAGAGGAGACAGGCATATATATATATATACGGGATAGAGGCTGCCTGGCAGAGGACAGGGATATATATATATACAGGGATAGAGGCTCCTGGCAGAGGACAGGGATATATATATTATTATACACGGGATAGAGTCCTGGCAGAGGACAGGCCTATAATATATATATACAGGGATGGATAGAGGCTCCTGGCAAGAGAGGAAGGGATATAAAGATATATACAGGGATAGGAGGCTCTGGAGAGGAACAGGAAATATATATATAGATATAGGGATGAAAGG
This sequence comes from Engystomops pustulosus, assembly GCA_019512145.1. NCBI lineage: Eukaryota > Metazoa > Chordata > Amphibia > Anura > Leptodactylidae > Engystomops > Engystomops pustulosus. Next base: position 96,399 of record WNYA01000198.1, on the reverse strand, counting down.
GGTGAAGAAGTGTAACAGGAATGTCCAGCTTTGAGTGATTAAAGGGCACGTTGATTGGGTGTGGAGATTTGTTAAAGAAAGGCGGAGATCCTAGTTGGAGAAAACTGATCTGTACGAGACACAGGGAAGGAGGCGCGGGGTCCAACTCTCTGCAGTCTGATAGAGGCGTGGCAACATGCTCATAGGAACAATAGTGTTGTATCAATGAGAATGTGTGGGAGGGAAAGTAGAGGGGGGGAGGGGCTAAGTATTCTAAACAGTGTACAAATGTAAAAAGGTTTATAAGTAGATAGTATGGAGGACGGCGCCAGCAACGCCCCAGGATGACGCCGCCTGCTGGTGATACCCTGGGGGGTTGCTGGAGAGGAATGTGGACACTGGCGTGCTGGGATGGGGATATACAGGAGATTATGGGATATACTACTAGTATCGGACACGGTTTGAAAGGACCTTGGAGCCTGATGATGATGATCCACGGTGTGAAATGGTGCCCTAGTCTGCTCTGCCGGAGACCTGGGTACGACACATTCACAATGGAATGTATAAGCCAATAGATTTCTGGGAAGGTTCCTGGAGCTATGGGTCACTGAGCATTGTCTTACCGTGTAATTCATAGCTCCAACCGTCCCGATTTTGCCAGGAAGTTCCGTTTCTTACCTCTGCCTCCGCGTCAGGGCAGCTATGAGATTGTCCAATTTTCCCCCCAGGTCCCGGCCGCGTGTGTCCGCATAGTAAATACTTTGAAAGCCGAACTAATCAGTACAGAAGGCTTCACAGACATCGGGCAGGAATCTTTTCAAGAGAGTGTCGGGTTAGAGGAGAGCAGGACCACGTCATCAGGTCAGATCAGCATCTGTCCATATATGGTCATGCTCTGGGGGAATCAGGAGGATGCAGGAACAATGGACAGTGACGATCACCTAGACGTCCACATGATCCTGCCATTCTATCTGGACAGCTAGGAGCAGCAGACATCGGGCAGGAAATCCTTTGGGTTACGTCATCAGGTCAGATCAGTATCTGTCATATATGGCACTGCATCTCCTAGGTTCCCCAGAGCAGACATCGGGCAGGGAATCCTTTTCAGAGAAGTGTCGGGTTAGGAGAGCAGGGACCACGTCATCAGGTCAGATCAGCATCTGTCCATATATGGTCACTGCATCTCCTAGGGTTCCCCAGAGCAGACATCGGGCGGAATCCTTTTCAAGAGAAGTGGTCGGGTTGAGCGGGAGGGAATCCTTTTCAGAGAAGTGTCGGGTTAGCGGAGAGCAGGGACCACGTCATCAGGTTCAGATCTCTATCCATATATGGTCACTGCATCTCCTAGGGTTCCCCAGAGCAGACATCGGGCAGGGAATCCTTTTCAGAGAAGTGTCGGCTTAGCGGAGAGCAGGGACCACGTCATCAGGCTCAGATCAGCATCTGTCCATATATGGTCACTGCATCTCCTAGGGTTCCCCAGAGCAGACATCGGGCAGGAAATCCTTTTCAGAGAAGTGTCGGGTTAGCGGAGAGCAGGGACCACGTCATCAGGTCAGATCAGTATCTGTCCATATATGGTCACTGCATCTCCTAGGATTCCCCAGAGCAGACATCGGACAGGGAATCCTTTTCAGAGAAGTGTCGGGTTAGTGGAGAGCAGGGACCACGTCATCAGGTTCAGATCTCTATCCAATAGGGTCACCTGCAATCTCCTAGGGTCCCCAGAGCAGACAATCGGGCCGGAATCCTTTTCAGAGAAGTGTCGGCTTAGCTGAGAGAGCAGGGACCACGTCATCAGGCTCAGATCAGCATCTGTCCATATATGGTCACTGCATCTCCTAGGGTTCCCCAGAGCAGACATCGGGCAGGGAATCCTTTTCAGATATGTGTCGGATTAGAGGAGAGCAGGGACCACGTCATCAGGTTCAGATCTCTATCCATATATGGTCACTGCATCTCCTAGGGTTCCCCAGAGCAGACATCGGGCAGGGAATCCTTTTCAGAGAAGTGTCGCTTAGCGGAGAGCAGGGACCCGTCATACAGCTCAGATCAGCATCTGTCCATATATGGTCACTGCATCTCCTAGGGTTCCCGCAGCAGACATCAGGCAGGGAATCCTTTTCAGAGAATGTGGCTTAGCGGAGAGCAGGGACCACGTCACATGCTCAGATCACCATCTGTCCAATATGATGTCACTGCATCTCCTAGGGTTCCCCAGAGCAGACATCGGGCAGGAAATCCTTTTCAGAGAGTGTCGGCTTAGCGGAGAGCAGGACCACGTCATCAGGCTCAGATCAGATCTGATCCATATAGTGGTCACTGCATCTCCTAGGTTCCCCAGAGCAACAATCGGGCAGGGAATCCTTTTCCAGAATGTGGCGGGTTAGCGGAGGCAGGGACCACGTCATCAGGTCAGATCTCTATCCATATATGGTCTTCCTGACATCTCCTAGGTTCCCCAGAGCAGACATCGGGCAGGAATCCTTTTCAGAGAAGTGTCGGCTTAGCGGAGAGCAGGGACCACGTCATCAGGCTCAGATCAGCATCTGTCCATAATGGTCACTGCATCTCCTAGGGTTCCCCAGAGCAGACATCAGGCAGGGAATCCTTTTCAGGAGTGTCGGCTTAGCGGAGAGCAGGACCACGTCATCAGCTCAATCAACCATCGTCCCATATATGGTCACTGCATCGCCTAGGGTTCCCCAGAGCAGGAACTCGGATCAGGGGGAATACCTTTAGAGAGGTGTGGTAGGCGTGAGACAGGGAACCACGCACAGGCTCAGACAGCATCGTCCTATTGGTCAACATGCATCAGAAAGGGTTCCCAGACATCGGACAGAGGAGAACGTTTAGAGAAGTGCGGGTTTGGATGGCAGTGACCACGACAAGCTGCAGGATGACATGCTGGTCCATCATAGGTCAGGGGCGCTTAAGGTCCCATGAGGCAAGATCAAGGTCGAGAGGCGGATCGGTAAAGTCGAGATAAGTCAGAAGTGTAGGTGGGGAAGGACAGGACCTTTAGGAAGTGTCGGGCTAGCTGAGAGAGGGCAGGACCACGTCATCAGGCTCAGATCAGCATCTTCCATATATGGTCCACTGCATCTCCTAGGTTCCCCAGAAGCAGACATCGGGCCATGGGACTCCTTTTCAGATTTGTCGGATTAGAGGAGAGCAGGGACCACGTCATCAGGTTCAGATCTCTATCCATATATGGTCACTGCATCTCCTAGGCTTCCCCAGAGCAGACATCGGGCAGGGAATCCTTTTCAGAGAAGTGTCGGCTTAGCAGAGAGCAGGGACCACGTCACCAGGTTCAGATCAGCATCTGTCCATATATGGTCACTGGATCTCCTAGGGTTCCCCAGAGCAGACATCAGGCAGGGAATCCTTTTCAGAGAAGTGTCAGCTTAGCGGAGAGCAGGGACCACGTCATCAGGTTCAGATCTCTATCCATATATGGTCACGCCATCTCCTAGGGTTACCCCATGACAGGACATCGGCAGGGAATCCTTTCGAGAAGTGTCGGGCTAGCTGAGAGAGCAGGGACCACGTCATCAGGCTCAGATCGCATCTTTCCATATATGGTCACTGCATCTCCTAGGGTTCCCCAGAGCAGACATCGGGCCTGGGATCCTTTCAGATATGTGTCGGATTAGAGGAGAGCAGGGACCCGTCATCAGGTTCAATCTCTATCCATATTGGTCCACTGCATCTCCTAGGCTTCCGAGCAGACATCGGGCAGGGAATCCTTTCAGAGAAGTGTCGGCTTAGCGGAGAGCGGGACCACGTCATCAGGCTCAATCAGCATCTGTCCATATATGGTCACTGCATCTCCGGGTTCCCCGAGCAGACATCAGGCAGGGAATCCTTTTCAGAGAGTGTCGGCTTAGCGGAGGCAGGACCACGTCATCAGCTCAGATCACCATCTGTCATATATGGTCCATGCATCTCCTAGGGTTCCCCAGAGCAGACACATCGGGCAGGGAATCCTTTCAGAGAATGTGTCGGGCTTAGCTGAGAGAGCAGGACCACGTCATCAGGCTCATACAGCATCTTCCTATATATGTCACTGCATCTCCTGGGTTCCCCAGAGCGACAATCGGGCAGGGAATCCTTTTCAAGATATGTGTCGATAGAGGAGAGCAGGGACCACGTCATCAGGTTCAGATCTCTATCCATATGGTCACTGCATCTCCTAGGGCTTCCCCAGAGCAGACATCGGGCAGGGAATCCTTTTCAGAGAAGTGTCGTGCTTAGCGGAGAGCAGGGACCACGTCATCAGGCTCAGATCAGCATCTGTCCATATATGGTCACTGCATCTCCTAGGGTTCCCCAGAGCAGACATCAGGCAGGGAATCCTTTTCAGAGAAGTTCTTCGTTAGCGGAGAGCAGGACCACGTCATCAGCTCAGATCACCATCGTCCATATATGGTCACTCATCTCCTAGGGTTCCCCAGAGCAGACATCGGGGCAGGAATCCTTTTCAAATATGTTGTCGGACTTAGGGAGAGCAGGGACCACGTCATCAGGTTCAGATCTCTATCCATATATGGTCACTGCATCTCCTAGGGTTCCCCAGAGCAGACAGCAGATTTTTATTATTATAAAAGGGCTAAAATTTGGGGCGTGGCCAGGGAGTGATTGGGGGTGTGGCTTAGGGGGATTTTGTCCCTCTTTCCCTTTCAAAAATGTTGGGAGGTATGCTTTCATTAACATGTGCTGTGTGACTAGGCAGTTGCCAAATGGGAGGGGCTGGAAAGGAGTAGTCCAGCAAGGGCCCCGAGGCTGCCGGCTCCTCTCTGCACCTGGTTCCGCCTCCTGGCAGGACCCGGCTGTATGTAACTGAGCATGCTCAGCACGCTCAGTTACTTACACTGTACACTGCAATACAAGTGTATTGCAGTGTGAGGGCTTGAGCAAGAGATCAGATGAATGCTTGTTCAAGCCAATAAGTGGAAAATGTAAAAAATGTAAAAAAAAAGTCAATCATTTTATAATAATTAAATAAAAGTTCCCTAATCAGCCCAATTACTTATAAAAACCAAATTAAGTATATAAAACACACAAAATAGTACATATTTGTTAACACCGCCTCCGTATCAATCTGTATAATAAATCTAAAACAATATTGAACCCACTTGGTGAACGATGTAAAAAAAAAAAAAAAACCCTAACAACTTCCCGTTATATACAATTTTTAATCAAAAACCCTCACAAAAGATTTTCTAAAAAGTGACCAAAAAAAGTTACGTTCCCTTATATAATACGACTAAAAAGAACAACTCTTTTTGCAAAAAATAAGCCCTCAACCAGATCTGACAACAGAAAAATACAGTTATGGCCCTGAAAAGTTGTCGATAGTAAAAACAATGCGATTTTCTCCAATATTGGTTTTGCTCAGTAAAATTGAGCAAAGATAAGAAAAATTCTGTAGACCCCCAAAATGAATTATCTATACATTGTATCGCACCTCGTAAATAATAAGTTCGGATTACCAAAAATAATTAAAATTTTATAGCCTGTGCATTGTGACAAGACTGCTGTGAATGGCGCGGCTTTGATCCTATGCTCGGCTGTGCGCCCCCATACAGCAGTTTATCACCACATATGGGCTGTCGATGCACTCGGGAGAAATTGAGCATCACACCTTCCAGAGCGTTTCATCATTTTAGTCATTATGAAAGTTCAATGAATGTATTTTCCAAAAAAAAGTCAAAAGTTTCTAAATTGCAGGTCCATTTTGTTTTAACTCATGTGAAGAACCGAAAGGGTTAATAGACTTAATAGACGTTGTTTTACATACGTTGAGGGGTGTAGTTACTATAGTTAGGTAATTTATGGGGTTTTACTATGATTTAGGCCTTTCAAAGTCACTTGGAAGCCGGGTTGTCCCTCAAAATGTGAGTTTTGGTGATTTTAAAAAAATCGCACCTAAAGTTCTGCGCCTCATAACATCCTAGAGAAGAGAGGACGGATAAAATATCATTCTAACATAAAGCAGACATTCTGGAAATGTTAATTATCAAGCTTTTGGGTTAGTTTTACTTTCTGTCTGGAATGCAGAATATTTCAAACTTTGAAAAAGATTTTTTTTTTTCCGAAATTTTGCCGAAAGTTAGTCCTCCGGATAACAAAATAAGACTCTCTAAATCACTGTTATTGACAAAAATCCAGCATTTCGTTGCCAGGCATTGTCTGGATACTGTTTCACTAGGAGCTAGGGAGATCAAGCAAATGGTGAATCCCACTCTCCAAATGGTGCAGGAGGGTATATGGAATGGAACAATGGCACAAATAGATGTAGTGTCCGGGACCTGGGACTGAAGAGTTACTTAGAAGATTGGCAAGGCTGAGATTTGAGAACTCCGGGAGGGTATGAGATAGGACAGGATAGCTGTCAGGGGTGGTCCAGCGACCCCACTGTGTGCCCCCACTCTGATCCGCAACGACTTACCCATCATCGCTTCTGTTTCCGGGTCCACGGCCATCCGCGCACGTCCCTGTATCCTAGGGAGCACGGGCGCCGGCTTCACAAGATTTAAGGGACCAAAGCAGAATTCTATTTAACCCAGCCTCTCCCTTGTGCCTCTGGCGCTCTCTGCACTGCTCCGACAGAAGGCACCAGTTTTTTTTTTTTGGTGCACCATTAACAAGTAACGTGCAACACATTTCTGTTGGACTTTGCATGACAAATGTGGTGCATGGTCCGACTGAACAGCAGAACGCCCCCTTCAGTGCAAAGATTTGTGGCGTATGAAGAATATGTGTGCTGCGGACACTTCATAATTACAGACTGTCTGTGACAATTGGATTTTAAAAATGTTGGGTTGTCATAAGAACCAGAAGTAACAATAAATCTTCATTACAGACGCCTGTGATATCTGTTACAGCTGATTATTGTAGCCTAAGGATAAAGTACAATAAATTACCAACATCCAGAGGTCTGTCTAACTAGGGGTCGTCTGTAAGTCGGGTGTTCTTGAAGGGGTTATCCGAGCTTAGGAATAATTTAGGGCCAATTTAAAAATTTAGGGCGGGCTATTTAAAAATAATAAACGTGTACTTACCTCCTCCGGCGCTGCTGATGTCCTGTGCCGCGGTCCATCTGATCTGTGCGTCGGTTTGGTTAAAAGGTGCACAGGGAGCTTCGGGCCTGCTGGAAGCTGGAATCCAACACCATCTCCCAGGGCTTACAACACTGAGAGATAAGGACGGATGGGAGGAGCCAGCTGGAAGCTCCTTGTGCGCCATTGTAAACCAACAGGGACACGGATCATACGGACCACGGTGAGGGACATCAGCAGCCCCGGAGGAGGTAACTACACGTTTATTATTTTTAAATAGCCCTCCCCAAGTAACTTTTTATACCCGGATAACCCCTTTAAGCAGGGGACCGCCTGTACTGTACACATAGAAGCAGTGTACACTAGGAAAACCGTGCGTAGACTGACAGAAAACTGCCGCCCAGCGCTTAGTAAATGCGCCCCATATTTCTAATGGTCTCGGTGAGGGGCCGATGTTTGAGAGCTGACGCTGGCGTGTATTTATCCCGTGCCAGGCCCGGTTTGCACAGTTAGCGCACATCCCCAGGTGTATCACCGGCTCATACACAGCCGAGGCTTCCGGAGCCTTCTATGGGGAAAGTCATAAGAGACACAGGACACATTGCTGTCACCAAGTGTAACAAAGCTTGGCAGAAGACTTCAGTCAGGCCATTCCCAGCCATTTCTATGTAACTATTGTTACATTGTTTCTATTGACATATAACATCGGGTCCAAACGGCTCAGAAACTCTGACAACAGATCCGTGTTTTGCGTGCAGAGATCCTGAAACCTCTTTATCTATCCTGTATGAGATCTGTCCCGCAGCTCCCGGCACTGACTGGCGGCCTCCGCTATTCAGGGCACTCGAGGTCAGGCGAGCAGCAAAAGTTCTGATTGGGTGGAGCGCAAACCCGGAAGTTAGTTGGAACGCATCACGGGAAGCTTCCGGTCAGCTGACATGGCACACCGGAAGTGAGAGGATAGCCAGGCTGAGTGTAATTTCTGTCATTGTTGAAGCTGTGGAGTGATCGGGGTCTTCATGTGCCCCCAGTCCTGTCCCGGGCATATTATCTCATATCCTGCGCTGTGGCCCCCTACAGGTGAGAGACTGCATGCCACATCATCACACATATACCTCCCCATATACCTCATACACTGCTCTATACATCACCAGTATAACACAACACCTCATATACCTCCTCATATACCTCATACACTGCTCTATACATCACAGTTAGTAACACAACACATCATATACTCCCCTATACCTCATACACTGCTCTATACATCACCAGTATAACACCAACACCCCAATACCTCCTCATATTACCTCATACACTGCTCTATACATCACCAGTATAAAACAACACCCCATATACCTCCCCATTACCTCATACATGCTCTATACATACACAGTATAACACAACACATCCATATACCTCCCCATCTATACTCATACACTGCTCTAACATACACCAGATAACACACACCCCATATACCTCCTCATATTAACCTCATACACTGCTCTATACATAACCAGCTAAACACAACACCCCATATACCTCCTCATATACCTCATACACTGCTCTATACATCACCAGTATAACACAACACCCCATATACTCCTCATATACCTCATACACGGCTCTATACATCACCAGTATAATACAACACCCCATATACCTCCCCATATACCTCATACACTGCTCTATACATCACCAGTATAACACAACACATCATATACCTCCCCATATACCTCATACACTGCTCTATACATCACAGTATAACACAACACACACCCATTATACCTCCTCATATACCTCATCCAATGCTCTATACATCACAGTATAACACAACACCCCATATACCTCCATATACCTCAACACATGCTCTATACATCACCAGTATAACACAACACCATATACCTCCCCCATATACCTCATAACACTGTCTAACATCACAGTATAAACACAACACCCCATATACCTCCTATATACCTCATACACTGTCTTATACATCACCAGTATAACAAACACATCATATACCTCCCCACCTATACCACTGCTCATACATCACCAGTATAACACAACACCCATAATCCTCATATACCTCATACACTGCTCTATACATCACCAGTATAACACAACACCTCATATACCTCCATAGACCCTCTACACTGCTCTATACATCACCAGTATAACACAACACCTCATATACCTCCTCATATACTCATACAAGCTCTATACATCACCAGTAAACACCACAACATATACCTCCCCATATACCTCATACACTGATCTATACATCACCAGTATAACACAAACACCTCATATACCTCCGCATATACTAATACACTGCTCTATACATACCAGTAAACACAACCACCCCATATACCTCCCCATATACCTCATACACTGCTCTATATATCACGCAGTATACACAAACACCTAAGATACCTCCTCATGACCGCATACACTGGCTCATACACACCAGTATAACACAACACCCATATACCTCCTCATAACCTCATACCATGCTCTATACATCACCAGATAACACAACACCCCATAGACCTCCTCAGAGACCTACTACACTGGCTATACCGTCCACCAGTATGAAACAAACACCATATACCTCCTCAGAACATACACTGCTATACATCACCAGTATAACACAACACCCCATATACCTCTCATATACCTCATACACGCTCTATATATCACCCCCAGGTATAAACACAAACCTATATACCTCCTCATATACCTCATACAATGCTCTAACATCACCAGTATAACACAAACACCCCATATACCTCCTCATATACTCATACACTGCTCTATACATCACCAGTATAACACACACCTCATAAACCGTCCTCCATATAACTCATACACTGCTCATACATCACCAGTATAACACAACACCCCATATACCTCCCAATATACCTCATTACACTGCTCTTACATCACCAGTATCAACACCAACACCCCATATACCTCATCGATATACCTATAACTGCTCATACACACCAGTATAATACAAATATATACCCCTCCATACCTATACATGCTCTAACATCACCAGTATAATACAAACAAATCCTATACCTACTCATATACCTCATACACTGCTCTATATATCACCAGTATAAAACAACACTCATATACCTCCTAATACCTCATACAGCTCTAACAAACCAGTATAAACACAACCCCTATACCTCTCATATACCTCATACACTGCCTATACATCACCAGTATTATAACACACACCCATATACCTCCTCATATACCTCATACACTGCTCTATACATCACCAGTAACACAACTACCTCATTACATCCTCCTCTACCTATACACTGCTCATGACATCACCAGTATAACACAACAACTCATATACCCCTCATATACCTCATACACTGCTCTATATATCACCAGTATAAACAACAAGATCATATACCTTCCTCATAACCTCTACACTGCTCTATACACACCAGTATAACACAACACCTCATATACCTCCTCATATACCTCATACACTGCCTCAATATCAGCATATAACACAAACACCACATTACCTCCTCATATACCTCATACACGCTCTATACATCACCAGATAACACAACACACCCATATACATCCTCATATACCTCATACACTGCTCTATACATACCAGTAATACACACATCATATACCTCCCCATATACCTCATACAACTGCTCTATACATCACCAGTATAAACAACACCCCATATACCTCCTCATTATAACCTTCATACACTGCTCTATATCTCACCAGTATAACACAACACCTCATAACCTCCTCATATACCTCAACACATGCTTATACATCACCAGTATAACACAACACCCCATATACCTCCTCATATACCTCATACACTGCTCTATACATCACCAGTATAACACAACACCTCATATACCTCCTCATATACCTCATACACATGCTCTATACATCACCAGTATAACACAACACCATAATACTCCCCATATACCCCATACACTGATCTAACATCACCAGTATAACAAACAACACATATATACTCCTCATTTACCTCATCCAATGCTCTATACATCACCAGTATAACCCACAGCACCCATATACCTCCCATATACCTATACACTGCTCTATAATCACCAGATAAACACACACCCTTACATCCTCATATACCTATACATGCTCTATCATCACCAGTATAACAACAACACCCTCATAGACCCTCATATACCTCATACACTGCTCTATACATCACCAGTATAACACAACACCCCATACCTCCTCATTACCTCATTACACTGCTCTATACATCACCAGTATAACACAAACAACCCATATACCCACCTCCTACTTACCTCATACCAATTGTCTAAACATCACCAGTATAACACAACACATCATATACCTCCCATTACTCATACACTGCTCTAACATACCAGTAATAACACAAAACATTACCAGTCATCCTAATACCTCATCACTGCTCTATACATCACCGATAAAGTATATATTACCAACACATCATATACCTCCCCATATACCTCATACACTGCTCTATACATCACCAGTATAACACAAACACCCATATACTCTCTCATATACTCAATAAACACTGCTCTATATATCAAACAGTATTAACACAATAACCTCATATACCCCTCTCTATACCATTCATACACTGCTCATACATCACCAGTATAAAACACCACCCATATACCTCCCCATATTACCTCATACACTGCTCATATACATCACCAGATAACACAACACCCCAGATACCTCCCATATACCCATACAATGCTCTATATATCACCAGTATAACACAACACCTCAATACTCCTCATATAATCATACACTGCTCTATACATCACCAGTAAACACAACATACCCCAATACCTCTCATATACCTCATACACTGCTCTATACATCACCAGTATAACACAACACCCCATATACCCCCATATACCTCATACACTGCTCTATAAATCACCAGTGATAACACAACACCTCATATACCTCCCCATATACCTCATACACTGCTCTATACATCACCAGTATAACACAACACCCCATATAACCTCCTCATATACCTCATACACTGCTCTATACATCACCAGTATAACACAACACCTCATATACCTCCTCATAACCTCATACACTGCTCTATACATCACCAGTGTATAACACAACACCTCATATACCTCCTCATATACCTCATACACTGCTCTATACATCACCAGTATAACACAACACCCCATATACCTCCCCATATACCTCATACACTGCTCTATACATCACCAGTATAACACAACACCTCATATACCTCCTCATTATACATACACTGCTCATAACATCACCAGTATAACACAACACCCCATATACCTCCTCATATACCTCATACACTGCTCTATACATCACCAGTATAACAAAACACATCATATACCTCCCCATATACCTCATACACTGCTCTATACATCACCAGTATAACACAACACCCCATATACCTCCTCATATACCTCATACCTGCTTATACATCCCGTATAACCAAACCCCATATACCTCCCATATACCTCATACACTGCTCTATACATCACCAGTATAACACAACACCCCATATACCTCCCCATATACCTCATACACTGCTCTATACATCACCAGTATAATACAACACCTCATATACCTCCCCATATACCTCATACACTGCTCTATATATCACCAGTATAACACAAACAACCCAATATACCTCCTCATATACCTCTACACTGCTCTATACATCACCAGTATAAACACAACACCCACGTATACCTCCCCATATTACCTCATACACTGCTCTATACTCACCAGTATACACAACACCCAGTATACCCTCCCATATACCTCAATACACGTCTATACATCACCGATATACACCACAAACACCTATACCTACCCATATACCTCATACACTGCTCTATATATCACCAGTATAACACAACACCTCATATACCTCCTCATATACCTCATACACTGCTCTATACATCACCAGTATAACACAACACCTCATATACCTCCCCATATACCTCATACACTGCTCTATACATCACCAGTATAACACAACACACCATATACCTCCTCATATACTCATACACTGCTCTATACATCACAGTATAACACAACACCCATATACCTCCCATATACCTCATACACTGCTCATACATCCCAGTATAACACAACACCTCATATACCTCCTCATATACCTCATACACTGCTCTATACATCACCAGTATAACACAACACCCCATATACCTCCTCATATACCTCATACACTGCTCTATACATCACCAGTATACACAACACCTCATATAACTCCATCATTAACTATCAGGCTCTATAAATCACCAGTATAACACAACACCCCATATACCCTCCCATATACCTCATACACGCTCTATACATCACCAGATAACACAACCACTCATATACCTCCCATTATACCTAACACTGCTCGTAACATCACCAGTATAAAAAAAACACCCCATACACTCCCCATATACCTCATACACTGCTCTATACATCACCAGTATACACAACACCATATACCTCCCATATACCTTCATACACTGCTCGAATACATCACAGTATAACACAAACAACACTCATATACCTCCAATTATACCCCACATGCCTCTATTAATCACAGTATAACAACACCCCATTATACCTCCACATATACCTCATACACTGCCTCCTATAGACATCAACAGATTAACACACAAACACCCATATACCTCCCCATATAACCTCAACACCGTTAATCACCAGTATAACACAACACCCCATATACCTCCTCATATACCTATACACTGCTCTATACATCACCAGTATAACACAACACCCCATATACCTCCCCATATACCTCATACACTGCTCTACACATCACCAGTATAACACAACACCCCATGTACCTCCTCCATAATGCCCCCAGTATATGGCCAGGGCCCTGGGGTAGTTGATATTTACCCTCTATCTAGTCCTCACCCCAAGGGCTGTAGTAGCTTTCAATCACAGCATCCCAGACTAATGCACCAGTAAGTACCAGTCCACAAATCATATGAACCCCTTTAGGACGCAGCTAGTCAATAGCTTGAGGCTTAGCCCCAGGTTTATCTGACATGCGTCACTTTATATGGTAAGTTTTGCATTAATTCCTTTAAAAAATATGTAAAAAAAAGTTTTCTTAAAGATTTACTATTTTCAAAATTTGAAAAATCAAAACCTCGTTTTCAGACTGATACTTTTACCTCCCAAATTAGTGGACATCACAAAAAAGGAAACAAAAACCGAAATGTACAAGGCAAAAATAAAATGTTATTAGATGATTTACGACAAATCCTTGTAAAAAGACGACATGCACAGAAGTCCCCAATGATCAAATCGCTAAATGATGGAAGGTCCAGTCCTCAGAACAAGTCTTACACCGGGGGCACTTACACGGGTATATACAGACCAAGGGGGTTATTTTATACTTTCCACAGTTTGGTTATTGTTTCCGTTTTTTTTGTTTTGTGGTGATATGTAATTATGCACGCCCCTTCTTCTTTGTTTTCCTTCTCCTTGGACCGAGAGCTGGTGACGTTACTCGGCACTTCTCGGGCAGTCAGTGAATCTTGCGCAGCCGGTTGTGACACATTTCCGTTGTGTGAGATTCACTGACTGCGCATGCGCAAGAAGTGTCGAGTGACGTTACTGTCTCTCGGTCCAAGGAGGAGGAACAGAGCCAAGATGGGGCGTGCATAATTACATATCGGAGGTGAGCGGAATCGCCAGGGTGACGTAAGTGAAGCGCTGAAGCCACATTTATATAGATTATAGAATCCTTTTTTTTTTTTTTTTTTTTGCCTAAACTATCGGTTTTGTCCCTAAACAAAATATGTCCTGGGGTCAGAGGTACAGAGCCCAGAGGGGGGTGTGAGGGGGTCATTTCACCCATGTGTCTGCTTTATGTTTTCATCATTTTTAAAATGTCTGGATATTTTATTTTGTTGTCACCCAAATTACAAATCGAACATCGGTTTTCTGTATTTTCAAGGAGATTTTAGAATTGACTTTTTTGAGGAATTATTGTTTTTAATGAGCTTTGGAATATAAAATATCATAACCCCCCCCCAATATATATCACACCATTTTCACATCTGCACCCCTCAAACTATCAGAAAGTACTTTTAGGAATTTTTAACAGCACAAGGACGAGGTGACCTACAAAATGGTCAAAATGTTCAGGACTTCCCCATAGTGTAGAGTAAAATAGAAGGATGTAAAACCTTGCCGGAGACCAAAGCGCCTCGAACATCAAGGATTAACGGCAAAATAACCAAGGGGGAGATTGGTAGGAGAAGGTGGGGAAGACGGAGGGACACCCCTGGCTCCGCGTGGTCGTTGTAAGAATGAGGGTAGTGCACTGATGGTTTAGGAGTTGCTACAGAGCCAAGCGAGTCTGAGCTCCTCCACCGGCTCCATATAGACCAGGGGGAGTAATAAGCCTCCATCCGGTTGTCTCCTCGTGCTCTGATCTCTTCCATACTGCGGATACGGTCAACTTCCTCAACCGACATCAATCGGGTGGGAGGGACCGTAGACTTCCAGAGTCTGGGGATCAGCAACCTGAAAGCCACCAGGAAGTGTCTTAAGATGCCCTTCTTCATGTCTTTAGTTTCCTGGGTGTAAGATTCCCTGTGGCTCTGCATAGGTTTCTATACAAGTCCCAGGCGGCAGACCAGATGGAGGGAATCACTTCACGGTCCCACCAGACGTGGCGCATGGATCCCGGGGCTGAGTGACATCACCCTGGTCACACTGATGGGAAGGCGTACTGGGGTCCTATACCAGCGTGTAAGAATCTTATAGTTGAATTTTACCGGGTCAATTTGTGGGTCAAAATAAGGGATTTCTCCCAAGATTCCTTTGAGAATTTCTCCCGTAGTTCCTCCTCCCATGCTATCATATATGTTATTGGGGGGTCCCCGGCATTGACACCTGATAGCAGTCATGTGGACACACCATGTGGGGGAAGTAATTGTATAGAGCTTAGGTTCTCGGATGTAGTCAGACCTGTAAGGAAACATTCCACGCGGTCAGGGAAGACAAGAAACTCCTCAATTGTAGGTAATGCAACCAAGCCCCGGGGTAGCTCCCTCTCTCCCCTAGTAATTCGGTAAGGGGACGGATACCAGTATCATGTTCTGCGGTCTCCCGTCCCTAGGCTCAGAGAGAGGGCAAATCCTTAGTGCCTGCGGTCGGCCAGGGTAGACTTTGACTGGAGATAACGGACCCGGGGTTGTAGATAATTTAGATTTGGTTGAAAACCTGCTCCATGCCTTCAGGACCCCTGACATTAGCGGGGAAACCCTCAACAACTCCCAGTTAGTTTTAGGGGGTAGCCAGAACATCCCAGGCAGATCTGTAGAAGTAGGGAAACTACTTTCTATGTCAATCCATAATTGTCTTTGTTTTGTGAGGCAATGTCCAGGATTGAAGCCCTGTGATAGCGGGTGAAATCTGGCAGCCTCACCCCCATCTTCCTTATGTCTAGTCAGTAGACTGTGCTTTAGTCGAGGTGAGGACTCCGTCCATATAGATTTTGTGGCCAGCTTACATAGGCGGCGAGTCTAGGGGGACCGTCTGAATAATGTATAGAATTTTTGGCAGTGAGAGTTCATTCTGCCAAACCAGGATAGCGATAGGGAACTCCACGTCTTAAAGGGGTATTCTCGTCTGGGCACTCACATTCAGTTTGATTAATCTGCCATTAATAAACATTTCTCCAATTAGATGTTATTAAAAAAAATGTTCCTGTGTGAAGATAATTTCTCATAATTGTTGCCATGTTGTCCCTTAGAAACGAGATGGCTTCCTCGGATACGACCACCTCTGCTGGATGGATAGCACAAATAGACAAAAAGTTTTTGTATATGAAATATCCGGGAGTTACTGCAGGTCCCACAGCCGTGTTGTGTTGTGTAATGATCGCTGAATGCATGTGGTCAGGCAGAGCTCAATAGCGCATGTCTGGCCACTGCTGCCTAAATGTGAGGTGGTCGTAACCGAGGAAGCCATCTCGTTTCTAAGGGACGGCATGGCCACATTTATGGGAAATTATCTTCACACAGAAATATTTTTTTTAATAACATCCAATTGAAGAAATGTTTATATATGCATGATTAATCAAACTGAATGTGAATGCAGAGACGAGAATACCCCTTTAAGGTCAGTTTCAATAGACTTAAGTGGAGGGGCGCGGTTAAGTGGAGGGGCGCGGTTAGGATCAAACTATCGGTTGATGTCAGTCGGATTTGTTCTCCCAAGTACTTTACATGTCCCCGAGCCCATGAAAATGGGAGGGAGGAGCGCAGAGGCGAAACCAGCGACGCGAAGAGAGAAATAATGAGGACTTTTGTATATTCACCTTGTAATTACTGACTGTGACAAACATAAGCAGATCGTCCGCAAAAAGCGACAACTTGTGGGATCTACCCCTAATCTCTACACCCCTAATCGCCAGGTTTCCTCTCGGGACACGCGCCAAGGGTTCCATGACCAGGATATATAGAAAAGGCGATAAAGGACATGTGCCATTGCAAATGGGAAATGAGGCGGACAAAGATCCATTCACTCTAACACTGGCGGATGGACCCCTGCCCAGCCCAGGAAGACAGTGCAAAGTCCTTATTGTGTTATCTCCCGCCCCAGGACAAAACCGACTTGCTCTGGGTGAACAAGCTCAGGAACGAAAGTCGGATGATTTTGGCAGACACCTTAACATCAATCTTGATCAGCCAGATGGGCCGGTAGTTACTGCATAGTTCATGATCCTTCCCAGGTTTTGGAATTACTGATATATGGGCTCTCGAGGTTTGAGGGGAGAAGAGGCAGCTGGAAGAGATCGAGTTGAAGAAATTCGTTAAGATCGGGGCCAGTACCACAGACTTAGTAGAACCTAGG
The DNA here is from genome assembly GCA_019512145.1 of Engystomops pustulosus. Classification (NCBI taxonomy): domain Eukaryota; kingdom Metazoa; phylum Chordata; class Amphibia; order Anura; family Leptodactylidae; genus Engystomops; species Engystomops pustulosus. The sequence goes on along the minus strand of WNYA01000198.1, from coordinate 78,382 downwards.
GGTGAACTTGTTGGGTCCTGGGCTTTTTCCCAACCTTTAGATTTCTTATCGCCTGAAGAGTCTCCTCTTTGGTAAATTCGCCATCCAAGGAGGAAGCCGACCCTCAAGGATCTTCTTGGATGGACCCTGCGAGTTATAGTCGGGAGTTGAGTCTAGTTTGTAGAGGGCAGCGTCGTAGCTCCGAAACTCTTGTAAGATCTCCGAGGGGGAATCGACGACAAAAGTAAAATTTAGAAGCGTCAGATTTTGTCGGTAATACGTTCCTTCAGCCCTAAAATTTACACGTTTGTAAGAGATTAAGAGAGAAAACCCATCTAAAAATGTATTAAGCAATTTCTCCCGAGTACAGAATGATTTGTTACAATGTGTCAGTGGCCTGTCCTGTGGCTTCCACAATACTATTGGTTTATACGGTTCATCTGTCTTTTATTTCAGGGTGCTGTGAGGACCCCTCTCCTCGTGTCTCCCTCCAGTCCGCATGTAGCATCCGTCTGACAAGATGAAGAAAGACAGAAGCCAATTGACAGAAACCATATTGGGTTTGACCTTGAAGATCATCTACTTGTTGACAGGAGGGGTGAGAAATGAGTGTATTGCTTTTCCTTATGGAAGTTATGGGAGAGATTTACCATAAGTCTCTTAGAGCAGAACTGTTCTAGTTGCTCATGGCAGCCAATCAGAGCTCAGCTTTCATTTTTCCACAGCTGTTTATAAAGTGAAAGCTGAGCTCTGATTGGTTTCCTTGTGCAACAAGAACAATTTTGCCTAAAGTTGATGATAAATCTCCCCCTGTGTCTGTTTCTATTGTTTTGTAACTGTTGGGTTTATAGGAATATGTGATCGAGAAAAAGACTGGAGCCAATGCAACAATCGGAGCCCAGAGCACCGTCCGGGAGCCGAAAACATGTGAGGACAACACTGATGAGAAGATCCTGGAGGTCACCAACCAGATGATAGAGCTGCTGAG
>WNYA01000198.1:0-70970 GCA_019512145.1 Engystomops pustulosus | reverse complement strand
TCAGGACATTATACAGGATTATATTATATGGGTGATGTGTCCGGGTGATGACTGTATCATTGTGTCTCAGGTTCCTGTAAGGTGTCAGGATGTCTCCATCTATTTCTCCATGGAGGAGTGGGACTACATAGAAGAGCACAAGGACCTCTACAAGGACCTCATAATGGAGGACCCCCGGCCCCTCACGTCACCAGGTAAGTGGGTTACAGGGAGTCTATCAGCTGCAGAATGTAGACAATGTTAGGTAGCAGCCTTGGAGGGCTGGTAGAGATTTTCTGTTTGGGGAGATGGGGATAATATCCAAAGGGGAGGGGTTGTCCAACTACTGGGAACCCTTAGAAGTCCCATAGATGGTCAATGAAACTCAATTCATCCAGAGCTCCGTAGATTGCTGTGGAGCTTCCCTGTTTTCAGTTCTATAATACAGTAACAGAAACCTGCTGCTGGTTACATTGTAGAGATAAGAATTGGATCTTTCAGGTCATCTCCAGAACTGGAGATAGAAGAAGTGAAAGGGAACCTGTCACCAGGAATGTCATGTTGAGCTGCTGACAGGTTCCATTAGCCAGCAGCATGTGGTGAGTACTGGGGAGGGGGGAAGATGCAGCCTGGGTGTGCTGCTGCTGCTGCTGCCCCATCCCCTGGATGCATTGTGGGAAATCAGCCTCGCACAGACTACTGGAACCTGTCACCAGCTAAAATTATCATTCCTGGTGACTGGTTCACTCCAATTACTTGTTTCTCTTGTTCTGTAGATCATCTGAAAGAATCAAATTGATATTGTTTGTTTAAGGATAAAGTTATACAATTTGCCAATTTATTCTCTGTATCAATTCCTCATGGTTTTCTAGATCTCTGCTTGCTGTCATTCTATAGAAAGTTCCAGTGAAAAGAAATCTGTCCATGGTGGTGTGATAGACAGGCTGCACGGCTCGTTATCATCACAGGGAGCAATAGGAGTCGTGCACCTGTGTGACATCACATGACCAGGGACAGATTTCTATCCATTGGAAGTAACATAGAAGCTTCCTATAGTCACCAAGACTGAGGCAGGTTGGGATTATAATCTGTGAGAAGCTGTATTTTTGTTAATAACAGTTAATTAGAGAATGTGATATTTTGTTATATGGAGTATATTTGATAGTCTTGTCTTCGTGGGAGGAATATCCCTTTAATAAATGTGGCACACAGCATTTCAGATGCAAATTATACCAAAATTCTGGTGTAGACAGATTGATACATCTCCCCCGATATGTTCTTAGTGGCATCATACGTCTGACCAGCGATGTCTGTGATTGTGTACAATCCTGCTGACAGATTCTCTTTTATTTCTAAAAGTTTGTTTCTTCAACAGGCCACAGAAATAACGGGGAAAAGCGCAAAGAACATTCTACCCTTGATTCTTCACTGGGATCTGCGAATGTTCGTTCTTCAGCAGGACTCTCAAAATATTCCTCAAGTATTTTACTGAATAATGTACTTGAAGGCTTCATCTCGTACAAAGATGTTTCGGGTGCTGACCACCTCCCCGAGCCCAGAACTCACACACAGCAATATTCTTCTGATAGTCTTCAGGTGGAGGCCGTGGGGCATAAAGATGAGGATATCCTAGATGATGAAATTTATATTCCTATCGATCACAATGTTCAATCCCCAGCCATATCTATAACGGGAAAATATGTATCTAGCCAGGGGGAAAGTCACACAGAGATTGATGTCATTACCATCCCAGATAATTCCCCGACCCACTTCGATGTCACTGAAGACGGCGATTGGTCTGATACAGAGGAAGTCAATTGGGACGTAATGGAGGAGCAAGGGAGTTCTCCAAACACCTTCTACCATAAGTCCATACATTCTGGTGCCCAAACGCCACAAAGGAAGGATAAGAATCACAACGTCTCGCTACAGGGCAGGGGTTTTAGAGAAATCCAGAAGTATGAGATTGATCTGACAGATGTGGAGTCATTCATCTGCTGCGAATGTGGAAAGTGTCTCCCGACTGAGTCAGAACTGCTTACCCATCAAGAGAGTCATATGAGGGCAAAAGGAAGGACATCCTTTACCCGCAGCCCCCTTCCAAAACCGACTTTAAGGGGAATAGTATACAAATGCCAGATTTGTGGTTTGGGTTTCAGTAACACGACTGACCTCGTCACCCACCATCAGAGTCATATCAAGAAACCGTATCCCTGTTCAGTGTGTGGACGGGGATTTTACAGCCGGTCAGGGCTGGTCACGCATCAGAAAACCCACGCCCTACAGAGGCTTTATGATTGTGCCACATGTGGCAAAACTTTTATATCCAACGCTCATCTCCTACTACACCAAAAGCTTCATGCCGAGGCTGGAGACAGCTCGGGAACTGGAGCCGATGCCGGAGATAGTTCAGGCGGAGACTCCAATCTCAACGACCATCAGCATTTTGGAAGTCAGGATAAATTGTTCTCCTGCTCTATATGCGGTGAATGCTTTTATAGCAGTGGCCATTTTCTGCAGCATCAGAAAAGCCACTTCAAGACCGATCCTCTGATGTGCCCCGATTGTGGAAAGCTTTTCATGAGGAAGGCAGGACTCTCCAAGCATCAGAGAGTCGTCCATCGAGGAGATGTGGCTCTGACTTGTCCTGCGTGTGGAAAAGGATTTGCCTGCAAATCGGAGCTCGCTAGACATATGGCCGTTCACTCGGGGCAGAAGCCATACACCTGCACGGAGTGTGGAAAGTGCTTCTCCTTTAAGTCGGCTCTCGTAAGGCATCAAAGGATTCACACTGGACACAGACTGCAGTACTGCCCCGAGTGTGGGAAAGGATTCTCGTGCAACTCGGAGCTGCTTCGGCATCAATCTGTTCATCAGTAAACATCTTTATATTTTCCATATTTGTTCTATAAGAGATCTGTCCTTATCCCCACCTCTCCGCACCTGTTTTCCATATTGAGGCCCAGACTATTTTTCAGAAGTCAGCACCTTCTATAAGCTGTAACGTTTTTATTTTCTCGGTCCTCATAGCTGTGTTAGATTTTAATAGCACATTTTGGGGTTTTATATGTCCCACTGATGAACTTTTACCTGTCATCAGGAAGGTCATTTTTCATGATAATAATCTTTATATAGCGCCATGTAATTCCACAGCTATTTACAATTTTACATGACTGGTTCCAGTGGCCTCTGACAAGTTGATTTAAAAAAATGCCTTTGTGCCGCATCCGTGTAATTCCAGTTCTTTTTAATTCATTAACATTAACTGGTTCCCTGCAAGCAGTGAGTGGCCAGTCCCCGGGTGAAGGGGCAGTTCGTATTTTGTCTTCTCCCCTCATTGCCCTCCCCCTAACCTCTCCCCTGCTCCTTCTCGCCACCTAAAGAGAACCTACCTGATGCAGGATCGTATCTGAACTGAGGGGTTTTGCAGACAAAACAGATATAAACATGTCCTCCGTCCCCTTCTGATACATGACTCATTCAACAATCGCTTTTTAACGTCTCTTCTTACATACCGACTACACCACCTCCCCTCCTATTTGCCCTGTCCTTTCCTAAAGCGTGTAAAACCTTGATATTAACAACCCAATCATGGCAATGCATCAAGCCTGTCTCTACTACACACCAACACTACTCTAATTTTCCTCTAATAGCAGACTCAAGCTCGCCCATATGTATGGTATTGTTTATATCCAGATGATAGAGCTGCTGAGTGGAGAGGTGAGTGATGCGGGACAACTGTGCTATGATGTTATGGTATTGTTATTACAGATGATAGAGCTGCTGAGTGTGAGAGTTGGGAGTGATGCGGGGAACACTGTCTATATGTACTGGGTATTGTTATATACAGATGATAAGCTGCTGAAGTGGAAGGATGTGAGTGATGCTGGGACACTGTCGATTGTTATTCTTGTTATATACAGATATAGAGGCGCTGATGGAAGTGATTGATGCTGGGACACTGCTCTATGTTATGGTATTATAGACAGATGATAGAAGCTGCGAGTGGAGAGGTGAGTTAGCTCGGACACTGCTATAGGTTGGTACTTGTGTACTATACAGATTGATAAGAGCTCTGAGCGTAGAGGTGAGCGATGCTGGGACCTGTGCTATATGTGATGGTATTGTTTATAATACAGATAGAGACTTCTGAGCGTAGGGTGAGTGAATCTGGGACACTGTGCTAGATGTTCGGGTATTGTTATTACAGATATATAGCTGCCTTAGCGGAGAGTGATGAATGCTGGGACACTTGCTATATGTTTATGGTATTGTTATATACAGATATAGGCTGCTGAGCGGAGAGGTTATTGATGCTGGGACACTTGGTCTATCCTGTTTATGTATGTTAATATAGATGATAATAGCTGCGAGTGGAGAGGTGGAAGTGATGCTCGTACCCACTGTGCTATATGTTATGGTATGTTATAACATCAGAGATAGATGCTGCTGAGTGAGAGGTTAGTGATGCTGGGACACTCGCTATATTTTATGGATGGTTATATACAGATGATAGCAGAGCTGCTGAGCGGAGAGGTGATGCTTCTGGACCTGTGCTATATTTATGGTATTGTTATATACAGATGATAGAAACTGGCTGAGCGGAGAGTTGAAGTTGCTGGCTCGGACACTGCTATATGTTATGGATTGTTATATACAGATGATAGAGCTGGCTGAGCGGAGAGGGTGAGTGATGCTCGGACACTGCTCTATGTTATGGTATTGTTATAATCCAGATAATTAGCTGCTGAGCGAGAGGTGAGTGATGCTGGGACACTGTGTATAGTTTATTGGTATTGTTATATTACAATGATTTCGAAGCTGCTGATCCTGAGAGGGGTTGAGTGATGCTCGGACACTGTGCTTATATGTGATGGTAATTGTTTTATAATATAACCGATGATAGAGCTGCTTAGCGAGAGGTGAGTGATTGCTGGACCTGTGCTATATGTTATGGTATTGTTATAATACAGATTAGAGCGGCTGAGCGAGAGGTGAGTGATTCTGGGACCCTGTTGCTATATGTATGGTCTTGGTTTTCTATACAGATGTAGAGCTGCTGAGCGAAGAGGTGAGTGATGCTGGGACAACTGTGCTATATATATTTATGGTATTGTGATAATACGATTATAGAGCTGCTGAGCGGAGAGGTGAGGCGCTTCTTGGCTCCACTGTGCTATATGTTATGTCTTTGTCTATATACAATGATAGAGCTGCTGAGCGAGAGGGGTGATTGATGCTGGGACACTGTGCTAAATATGTTATGGTATTGTTATATACAGATGATATTCTTTCTGATCTTGAGAGGTGAAGTGATGTTGGACACTGTGCGATATGTTATGGTATTATATACAATTATAGAGCTGCTGAGAGGCAGAGTGATGATGCTGACCTGTGCTAAGTTTATGGTATTGTATATACAGATGATAGAAGCTGCTGATCGGAGAGGTTAGCGATGCTGGGACCACTGTGCTAATGTATGGTATTGTTCTAGTCAGATGATAGAGCTCTGAGCGGAGATGTGAGTATTCCTGGGACACTGTGCTATATTTATGGTATTGTTATATACAGATGATAGAAGCTGCTGAGCGGAGAGTGAGTCATGCTGGGACACTGTGCTATATGTTATTGTCTTGTTATATACAGATGATAGAGCTGCTGAGCTGAGATGTGAGTGATGCTGGCACTGTCTATATGTTAGGTATTGTTATACAGATGATAGAGCTGCTGATCGAGAGGTGAGCGATGCTCGGACCATTATACAGGATATATTATATGGGGGTGATTGTCCGTGGATGACGGTAATCATTGTGGGTGTCAGGTCCCTGTGGAGGTGTTCAGGACATTATACAGGTTAATTATATGGGTGATGTCCGGGTGGTGAACTGTATCATTGTGTGTGTCAGTTCCCTGTGAAGGTGTCAGGACATGATACAATGATATATTATATGGGTGATGTGTCGGGTGTGACTGTACCTTGTGTGTCTCAGTCCCCTGTGAGGTGTCAGGACATTATACAGGATTATATTAATTGGGTTGATGTGTCCGGTTATGACTGTACATTGTGTGTGTCAGGTCCCTGTGATGTGTCAGGAACCAATTAACATAGATTAATATTATATGGGTGAATGTGTCCGGGTGGTTACTGTATCATTGTGGGTGTCAGGTCATTCCGATGGGAGGTGGTCCAGGACATTATACCGATTATATTAATGGGGATTGTGTCCCGGGTGGTGACTGTATCATTGTGGGTGTCATGTCCCTGTGAGGTGTCAGGACATTCTGCACAGGATTATATTATATGGGTGATTTTCCGGGTGACTGAATCATTGTGGGTTTTGTCAGGTCCCTGTGATGTGTCAGGACTTATACCATGATTAAATTATATGGGTGATGTGTCCGGTGATGACGATCAATTGTGTCTCAGTCCCTGTGAGGTGTCAGGACATATCCAGGATTATCTTATGGGGTGATGGTGTCCGGGGGGGCTGTATCAGTGTGGGTGTCAGGTCCCTGTGGTGTCCGGACATAACAGGATTATATATATTGGGATGTTGTCCGGGTGATGACTGTATACATTGGTGGGGTGTCATGTCCCTGTGAGGTGCCAGGACATTTAAGGATTATATTATATGGGTGATGTGTCCGTGATGACTGTAGCATTGTGGGTGTCAGGTCCCTGTGAGGTGTTCAGGAACTTATACAGGGAATTATATTATATGGGTGAGTGTCCGGGGGTGACTGTATCATTGTGGGTGTCCTGTCCCCTAGTGAGGTGTCAGGACATTAGGCCAGGATTATATTATATGTGTGATGTGTCCGGGGTGGTGACGGTATCATGTGTTGTCAGGTCCCCCGTGAGGGTGTCAGGACTTTCAATACAGGATTATAATTCTAGGGTGATGTGTCCGGGTGATGACTGTAATCATTGTGGTGTCAGGTCCCTGGAGGTTGGTCAGGACATTATACAGGGTATTATATTATATTGGTGATTGGTCCCGGGTGTGCTGTACTCATTGGTGGTGTCCGGTCCCTGTGAGGTGTCAGGACATTATACATGATTATTATGAATATGGTGATTGTCCGTGTGTTGACTGTATCATTGTGGTGATCAGGTCCCTGTGAGGTGTCGGACATTCTACAGTTATTATGGGTGATGTGTCCGGGTGGTGACGTATGCATTGTGTGTCTCAGGTCCCGTGATGTGTCAGGACATTACAGATTATATTATATGGTGATGTGTTCCGGTGTGCACTGTATCATTGTGGGTGGAAGTTTTCCCTGTGAGGTTTCAGGACATTATACAGGATTATATTATAGGTGATGTCCCGGGTGGTGACTTGTATCATTTGTGTGTCCAGGTCCCTGTGATGTGTCAGGACGTATACAGGATTATATAATATGGGTGGATGTTCCGGGTATGTGACTGTATCCTTGTGGTGTCATGTTCCCTGTGAGTTCCTGCCATTATACGGATTATATTATATGGGTATGTGTCCGGGTGGTGAATGTAGTCATTGTGGGTGGTCAGTCCCTGTGAGGGTTCAGGACATTAAACAGGATTTATATTATAATGGGTGATGTTCCGGGTGGTGACTGTATCATTGTGTGTGTCAGGGCCCGGTTGAGGTGTCGGACATATCATATTATTTATATGTTTATGTGTCCGGGTGGTGACTGTATCATTGGTTGTTGTCAGGTCCCTGTGAGTGTCGACTTATACACGGATTTATTATATGGGTGATGTGTCCCGGGTGGTGACGTAATCACTTGGGTTGTCCTGTCCCTGTGAGGTGTCAGGACATTATACAGGATTAATTAGAATGGGTGATAGTCCGGGTGATGACTGTAATCATTTGGTGTCTCGGTCCCTGTGAGGTGTCTCTGACATTATAACAGGAGTATATTATATGTGATGTTCCGGTGTGCCTGTGTCATTCGGGTGTCATGTCCCTGTGAGGTGTCAGACATTATCAGGATTATTTATCTGGTGATTGTCCGGGTGATACTGTTTGGGGTCATTGGTGTGTCTCAGGTCCTGTGAGGTGTCAGGACATTATACAGGCTTATATTATATGGGTGATTGTCCCGGGTGTGACTGTATCATTTGGGTGTCAGGTCCTTGAGGTGTCATTCATTATCCAGGATTATATTATAATGGTGATGTGTCCGGGTGAGGCTGTATATTGGTGTGGCAGTCCTGTGAGGTGTCAGACATGATACAGGATTATATATATGGGTGATGTTTCCGGTGATGACTGTATCAGTGTGGTTGTCAGGTCCCTGTGACGGTGTCGGACTTTATACAGATTATATTATATGGGGTGATGTGTCCGGTGTTCCGGGTGTGACTGTAGCATGTGTTGTCAGGGCCCTGGTTGAGGGTGTCAGGACTTATACAGGATTATATTAGATGGGTGCGTGTCGCGGGGTGACTGTATCATTGTGTGTGTCAGGTTCCCTGTGAGGTGTCAGGAACATTATACAGGATTATATTATATGGGGTGGATGTGTCCGGGTGGTGACTGTATATTGTGGTGTCATGTCCCTGTGAGGTGTCAGGACATTATAACCTGATATATTAAGATTTAATATGGGTGATGTGTCCGGTTGGTGACTGTGTCATTGTGGGTTCAGTCCCTGTGAGGTGTCAGGACATTAAAGGATTAGATTTATGGGTGATGTGTCCCTGATTGGTGTACGTAATCATTGTGTTCTCAGGTCCCTGTGAGGTGTCAGGACATAACAGGATTATTATATGGGTGAGTGTCTGGGTGATGACTGTATCATTGTGGGTGGCAGGTTCCCCTGTGAGGTGTCAGGACATTATACATGATTATATTATGGGTGATGTGTCCGGGTGATGACTGTAGCATTGTGTGGTGTCCCAGGTCCCTGTAGGTGTCATGACCTTATACAAGGATTATATTATATGGTGATGTGTCCGGGTGAATGACTGTATCATTGTGGGTGTGTCAGGTCCCTGTGAGGATGTCAGGACCTTATACAGATTATATTATATGGTGATTTGTCCGGGTGGGTGACTGTGATTGGTGTGGTCAGGTCCCTGTGAGGTGTCAGGCACATTAACAGGAGTATATTATATGGGTGATGTGTCCGGTGTGACTGTATCATGGTGTGTGTCAGGTCCCTGTGAGGTGTCAGGACATTATACAGGATTATATTATATGGGTGATGTGTCGGTGTGTATACGGTGTCAATTGTGGTGTCAGTCCCGTAGGTGTCAGGACTTTCCGGTATTTAATATGGGTGCTGTGTCCGGGTGATGACTGTATCATTGTGTGTGTCAGGTCCCTGTGAGGTGTCCGACATTATACCAGATTATTTAATGGTGGATTGTGTCCGGGTGGTGACTGTATCCTTGTGGGTGGTGTCGGTCCCTGTGAGTGTCAGGACCTTAGACAGGATTATATTATATGGGTGATGTCCCGGGTGATGACTGTGTCATTGTGGGGGTCAGGTCCCTGTTGATGTTCAGGACCTTATAACATATTATTCTTATATGGGTGATGTGTCCGTGTGTGAACTGTATCATTTGTGGGTGTCAGGTCCCTGTGAGGTTTCAGGACATTATACAGGATTATATTATAATGTGATGTTCCGTTTGTGACTGTATCATTGTGGGTGTCAGGTCCCTGTGATGTGTCAAGGACATTATCAGGATTATATTATATTGGGTGATGTGTCGAGTGATGAACTGTATCATTGTGGTTGTTCAGTCCCTGTAGTGTCAGGACATTAAACAGGTTATATAATAGGGGTGATGTGTCCGGGGTGATGACTGTATCTGTGTTTTCCAGGTCCCCTGTGGGGTGTCAGAACATTATGCCGGATTATATTTATGGGTGATGTGTCCGGTGATTACTGTATCCCCAAAAAAATTTGTGGGTTGTCAGGTCCCCTTGGAGTTGTCAGACATTTACAGGACTTATATCTAGGTGTGATGTGTCCGGTGATGACTGTGTCGATTGTGGGGTGTCAGGTCCCTGTGAGGTGTCAGGACATTATACAGTATTAGCTGATTGTGATGTGTCCCGGGTGGTGACTGTATCATTGTGGTGTCAGGTCCCTGTGAGGTGTCAGACATTATACAGGATTATTTCTCTGGGTGATGTGTCCGGTGATGACTGTGTCATTGTGTGTCAGGTTCCCTGGAGGTGTCAGGACATGATACAAGATTTATCTTATATAGGGTGGAATGTGTCCGTGTGGTGACTGTATCCGTGTGGGGTCAGGCAGTCCCGTGAGGTGTCATGCATTTCTACAGGATTATCTGATAGGGTGATGTTGGCCCGTGATGACTGATCATTGTGTGTCAGTCCCTGTGGGGTGTTCAGGACTATACAGGATTATATTATATGGGTGATTTGGTCCGGTGTGACTGTATCATTGTGTGTGTCATGCCATGAGGTGTCCGGGCATTATACAGTTAGATAATGGGTGATGTTCCGGGTGGTGACTGTATCATTGTGGGTGTCAGGTCCCTGTGAGGTGTCAGTACATTATACATATTCATTATAGGTATGTGTCCCGGGTGGTGACTGTATCATTGTTGGTGTCAGGTCCCTGAGTGTCAGGACAGTATACAGATTAATATTAGAATTGGGGGATTCCGGGTGATGACTCCTGTCATTTTGGTCTCAGGTCCCTGTGAGGTGTCAGGAACATATACAGCTTATATATAGGTGATGTGTCCGGCGTGGTGACTGTATCATTGTGTGTTCCGGTCCCTGTGATGTGTCAGGACATTATACGATTGATATTATATGGTGATTGTCCGGAGTGGTTACTGTATCATTGTGGGTGTCAGGGTCCCTGGTGATGTGTCACATTTACAGATTATATGATATGGGTGATTGTCCTTGTGGTACTGTATCATTGTGGGTGTCCAGGTCCCTGTGGAGGGTCATGACATTATACAGGATTTAATATATAATGGGTGTGTGTCCTCGGTGGGACTGTATCTTGTGGTGGGGTTGTGGGGGGTGTCAGGTCCCTGTGGGGGTGTCATGACATTATACAGATTATATTATTGGGTGATTGTGTTCCGGTGATTGACTCGTATCATTGTGGGTGTCAGGTCCCTGTGAGTTGGTCAGGACATTGATACAGGAATTATATTATATGGGTGATGTGTCCGGTGGATGACTGTATCATTGTGTCTCCGTTCCTGTACGGTGTCAGGATGTCTCCATTTTTCTCCAGGGAGGAGTGGGACTACATAGAAGAGCAACAAGGACCTCTACAAGGACCTCATAATGGAGACCCCCCCGGCCCCCCTCACGTCCACCAGGTACGTGGGTTACAGGGTCTATCCAGCTTCAGAATGTAGACACTGTTTAGGTAGCAGCCTTGGAGGGCTTGGTAGAGATTTTCTGTTTGGGGAGAGGGGATAATCCAAAGGGAGGGGTTGTCCAACTACGGGAACCCTTAAATTCCATAGATGGTCATGAAACTCATTGTCAGAGCTCTCGTAGATTGCTGTGGAAGCTTCCTTTTTCAGTTCTATATACAGTAACATAACTGCTGCTGGTTTTACATGGTAGATATCAGAATGGATCGTTCAGCATCTCCAGAACTTGAGATAGAAGAAGTGAAATGGACCTGTCACCACGGAATGTCATGTGAGCTGCTGACAGGTTTCCATTAGCCACAGCATGTGTGATATGGGAAGGGTGGGAGACAGAATGCAGCCCGGGGTGTGCTGCTGCTGCTGCGCTGCACCAATCCCCTGGAATGCATTGTGGGAATCAGCCTCGCCCAGACTACTGGACTGTCAACCATCTAAAATTAGCATTCCTGGTGACTGGTTCACTCCAATTACTTGTTTCTCTGTGTTCTGTAGATCCATCTGAAAGAATCACAGTTGATATTGTTTGTTTAAGGATACAGTTCTACAATTTGCAAGTTATTCTCTGTATCAATTCCCATGGTTTTCTAGTATCTTCTGCTTGCTGTCATTCATATAAAGTTCCAGTGAAAAGAAATCTGTCCATGGTGGTGTGCTAGACGGCTCACGGCGCGTTATCATCACAGGGGAGCAATAGGATCGTGCCCTGTGTGACATCACATGACCAGGACGATTCTATCTCCAGTGGAGGTACCATAGAAGCTTCCTATAGTCACCAATATGAAGGCAGGTTGGGATTAGAAGCTGTGGAGAACTGTATTTTTTGTTCATACAAGTTAATTATAGAATGTGATATTTTATTATATGGATTATATTTGATAGTCTGTTCTTCGGGGAGTAATATCCCTTTAATACATGTGGCACACAGCATTTTCAGATGCAAATTATACCAAAATTTCTGGTGTAGACAGACTTGATACATCCCCCGATAATGTTCCTTAGTGGCATCAACTTCTGACCAGCTATGTCTGTGATTGTGTACAATTCCCCGGACAGATTCTCTTTTATTTCTAAGTTTTCTTTCTTTCAACAGCCACAGAAATAACGGGGAAAAGCGCAAAGAACATCTACCCTTTATTCTTCACTGGGATCTGCAATGTTTCCGTTCTTCACAGGACTCCTCAAAATATTGCCCTCAAGTATATTTACTGAATAATGTACTTGAAGGCTTCATCTCGTACAAATTTTTCGGGTGCTGACCACCTCCCCGCGCTCCAGAACTCACACACAGCAATTTCGTCCGATAGTCTGCAGGTGAGCCGTGAGGGCATAAAGATGAGGATATTCCCTAGTTGATAAATTATATTCCTATCGATCACAATGTTCCAAGTCCCCAGCCTCTCTATACCGTGAAAATATGTATCTAGCCAGGGTCGAAAGTCACACAGAGATGAATGTCCATTACCATCCCAGAACTAACGTCCCGACCCACTTCGATTTCACTGAAGACGGCGATTGGTCGTGATACGAGGAAGTCAATTGGGACGTAGGGAGGAGCAGGAGTTCTCCAAACCCCTTCTAACCATAAGTCATACATTCTGGTGCCCAACCCACAAAGGAAGGATAGAATCACAACGTCTCGCTACAAGGCAGGGGGTTTAGAGAAATCCGGAATATGAGATTGATCTGACAGACGGTGGAGTCATTCCTCTGGCGGCGAATGTGGAAAGTGGCTCCCGACTGAGTCAGAACTGCTTATTCCATCAAGAGAGTCATATGAGGGCCACAAAAGAAGGACTCCTTTACCTCACAGCCCCCTCCAAACGACGGTAAGGGGACTAGTATACAAATGCCAGATTTGTGGGTTGGGTTTCGTAACACTACTGACCTCGTCACCCACCATCAGAATCATATCAAGAACGTATCCATCCACCCTGTTCAGTTGTGGACGGGGATTTCCAGAGCCGCTCAGGGCTGGTCACCATCAGAAAACCCACTCCCTACAGAGGCTTTATGATGTGCCACAGGTGGCAAAACTTTTATATCCAACGCTCATCTCCTACGTACATCACCAACATCTTCATGCCGAGGCGGGGACAGCTCGGGAACGGATCCGAGGTGCCGGAGGATAGTTCAGGCGGGATGGAGACTCCAATCTCAACGACATCAGCAATTTTGGAAGTCAGGATAAATTGTTCTCCGCTCTACTATGCGGTTGAATGCTTTTATATCGTGGGCCATTTTCTGCACATCATAAAAGCCACTTCAAAACGATCCTCTGATGTGGCCCCATTGTGGAAGCTTTTCCACATGAGGAGAGCGGACTCCCAAGCATCAGAGATTCGTCCATCGAGGAGAATGTGGCTCTGACTTGTCCTGCGTTGTGGAAAAGGATTGGCCTTCACGATCGTAGCGCGCTAGACATATGGCGTTCACCTCGGGGCAGAACGTACACCTGCACTAGTGTGGAAAGTGGCTTCTCCTTTAAGGCGCTCGTAGGCTCAAAGGATTTCCACTGGACACAGACTGCGTACTGCCCGAGGTGGGAAAGGATTCTCGTGCACTACCGAGCTGCTTCGGCAGCAATCTGTCATCATAACATCTTTAATTTTCATATTTTTGTTCTATACTAATATCTGTCCTTATCCCCACCTCTCCGCACATCTTTTTCCATTGTAGGGGTTCCGACTATTTTTCAAGTCAGCACCGTCTATAAAGGCTGTACGTTTTTATTTTCTCGGTCCCTCATAGCTGTGTTTAGATTTTAATACACTTTTGGGGTTTTATTATGTCCCCTGATGACTTTTACCTGTCTCAGGAAGGTCTTTTTCATGATAATAAGCTTTAATAGCGGCCATGAATTCCACAGATCCTTTACAATTTTACAGACTGGTTCCAGTGGGCCTCGACAAGTTTGATTTAAAAACAAATGCCTTGTGCCGCATCCGTTTAATCCAGTAATCTTTTTAATTCATTACATTAACTGGTTCCCTGCAGCAGTGAAGTGGGCCAGTTCCCAGGTGAAGGGCATTCGTATTTTGTCCTTCTCCCCTCATTGCCCTCCCCCTAAACCTCTCCCCTCTCCTTCTCGCCACCTAAAGAGAACCACCTTTGCAGTATCGGATCTGAACGAGGGTTTGCAAGACAAACATATAATGAGGCTCTGTGGCTTCAGCGCTTCTCCTAGCATGTGAGTTATTCTCTGCAGGAGAGGATGATGTAATCCCTGGGTTGTGCCTGAAGACAGAATAATCAATTGCTGCACCATCCCCCAGCTGCTGTGTATGAGTGATCCAGCTCAGGTTGATTAGTGCTTGACTAACCTCCATTTGTAATTACAAGCTCCCGTGTGTAATGTGTTACATGCTGACCCAGCTTTCCCATGGTCCTGAATGTTACAATTGTTTTTTCAGCAAAACCACTCAGCTCGGATTAACCAAGATATGATCCTGCATCAGTGCAGCTACAGTGTCAGGGTATGTTTGCTTCATACTGCATCACATCACATGGTAGGTTTCCTTTAAGTCTGCCACAAGCAATTCTCATTTGAACTGCCACCCCGCCCCCAAGTCCAGGTAATGTTACAGCAACACTAAAAATCAACATGCCAGAGGCTATTGGAACCTGGCATCATGTAAAATTGTAATATAAAGCGCTATATAAAGATTATTATTATCATTACTTTAATCATCTAAAAATGACCTTCCCGATGGGTTCCCTTTAAACCTTCCTGTGCAGTATAGTTAAAGGGGACCGACCCCCTCGTCGCTCCATCAGACTAGTGGAGAAGACAGACGGCCGTGCATGACTGTTCTGCTCCATTAATCTCTATGAAGCTGACTTAAATTGCCGAGTGCTGCACTCACAGATCTCTGTCAGCTCCGTAGAGATTAATGGAGCAGAACAGTCATGCACGGCCGTCTGTCTTCTCCATTAGTCTGATGGAGCGACAAGGGGGTCGGTCCCCTTTAAATATAATACAGAGGAAGGTTTAAAGGGAACCCACCGGGAAGGGGTTGGTCGGACCCTTCATTCTCACGATCTGCGGGGGTCTCAGCAAGTTAGGCTCTATCCCGTGGGAAAACCCCTTTAAAGGGGGTCACTGGCACAGAGGGGTGACTTTGGGGCAGTCACTGGCGCTACATTTTTCAAAACTGAAAACTTAACTGAATTCCACCCTTTTTTTTTTTTAGCTAAAAAATGGTTTTGCTCACATCCCCATAACATCAATTTTGTTATCTTACCTGACATACTGCTAGATCCTTCTCGCCATTTATCATGTCATGTCATGTGACCAGGGTGATGTCATCTAAGGTCCATTACCCACTAACATTTGCAAAGTGTACCCCATGTGTATATCTGATCACAATAAATCACAGCATGCTTCCATGGAGGATGGGGAGGAGTAGAGGCATGGAGGCTGCTGTGATTTCTTGTGATCAGATATACACATGGGCTACACTTTGCAAATGTTAGTGGGTAATGGACCGTAGATGACATCACCCTGGTCACATGACAAGTAGTGCTGGATGATGTTATGGGGCATGGCAAGGAGCTTCTGGACTCGGCCATTCAGGACATTTTATGGGGATGTAAGAGAAGCAATTTTGAGCAAATTGGCATTTGGTCAATAGGCCAGCTGGTGACAGGTTCCCTTTAAAGGAAAAAAACCACATAGAAAACATACAGACAGCGCGGGGATCACGGTGAAGAGTAGCGGAGGCGAATATTTGTAGGTTTTTTATGTGGTTGATTTCCTTTAATAATCTGAAATAGTTTTTTCTAATAAAAGTTTTCTGCACTTATTGTGTAATCTATGTAATAACATAAAAACTTTTTTTTTCCCCTCTCGGTCAATAAGCTTATAGTGATAGTGAAGTTTTTTTTTTTTTTTTTTCTTAATGATCATTTGCTTAAAGGAAACCTACCACTTCTGATGGTAGGTATTAGCTGTAAACACCGGGCACCAGCTCAGGGTGAGATCAGGGTGAGCTGGTGCCGGAGCTTACCTTCGCTATATCGCGGTTTAAACACATTTTGATTTACAGCCCCGAGGCAGCTTTGGCGCTGCGCGCGTGACACCTCCGGCACTCCTTATGGAGGCGCGCGCAGCGCTGAAGCTGCCTCGGCGCTGTAAAATCAAACGTGTCGAAACCGAGATTTAGCGAGGTAGCGCCGGCCAGCTCACCCTGAGCTCACCTAGCTCACCCTGAGCCACTGAGTCACCTGAGCTCACCCTGGCTCACCTGAGCTCACCCTGAGTCCCCTGAGCTCACCCTGAGTCCACCCTGAGCTGGTGCCGGTGTTTACAGCTTAACCGACCATCAGAAGTGGAGTTCCTTATGAAATACTTTTGGGGATTTATTCTCAAACATGGGGGGGGGGGTTATAAAGTTTTTGATGGTGTTAATAATTTTTTTGTGTGATGATGACAGAAAAATGTCAATTTGGGCATGGTTTTTTTTTGTTTTTGTTTTTTCGTACGGGATAGATCCTAATATAGTTTTTGTTTTTATCCTGCGATGGAACAAAATGGGACAAAATGTGTGTGATTTTTGTTTTTGTAAGTGGCGGGTTAGCTAGAGCTAGAGTACCTAACCTTTCTTTAAACTTTGCATGAATCATGAGGAATAACTCACTGACTGATAACTCTGCATTGGCACTGTTACTGCAGGAAGAGGATAGGAGGTAAGACCCGGGAGGCTTTGGAGGCAATGGCGGAGAGGCGGGGGGGACGGCCCAGGAGAGCTTTGGGGCGGGATGGCCCGCGAGGAGAGGCTTTGGGGCGGCAGGACTGGGCCGAGGAGAGGCCTGTTTGGGGCGGCGACTGGCGCCGAGAGGAGGTATGGGGCGGCGACTGGCGCCGAGGAGAGGCTTTGGGGCGGCGACTGGCGCCGAGGAGGGGCTTTGGGGCGGCGACTGGCCCCGAGGAGAGGCTTTGGGGCGGCGACTGGCGCAGTCACAGGGATTTAGAGGTTCCTGTAGAGAGGACACCGAACATAGAAAGTAGATCTGGGTCGTATTTGCGGTAGAAGACTTTGCTATTTCTGTAGAGATGTAATGTCTGCGCTTTTCTGTTCCAGGAGTCTACACGTGGCTTCCATGATGATGCCGTTGGTTAGAGCCGATGACCACACTACAGGGAGCAGCTCAGGAGAAACCTAAGGAACTACTTACTATGTGCAATCCCCTATCACTCAGGTTTATCTACTGTAAAACTTATAATCGACCTGCACTCCGAATAGTGAATAGGGGAATTGGCACCTAGTAGTAGTCGTTCCTTAGGTTTCTCCTGCAGCTGCTCCCTGTAGTGGTGGTACATCGGCTCTAACCAACGGCATCATCATGAACCACGTGTAGACTCCTGGAACAGAAAAGCGCGACTTACATCTCTACAAATAGCAAGTCTTCTACCGCAAATACGACACAGATCTACTTTCTATGTTCGGTGTCCTCCTCTACAGAACCTCTAAATCCCTTTGACTGCGCCATCGCCGCCCCAAAGCCTCTCCTCGGGGCCAGTCTCCGCCCCACAAGCCCCTCCTCGGCGCCAGTCGCCGCCCCAAAGTCCTCTCCTCGCTCCAGTCGCCGGCCCCAAAGCCTCTGCCTCGGGGCCAGTCGCCGCCCCAAAGCAGGCCTCTCCCTCGGGGCCGTCGCTCCGCCCCAAGACCTCCTCCTCGCGCCATCCCGCCCCAAAGCCATCTCCGCGGTCCTCCATTAAGCCTCCATGCCTTCTTCCCTGTTGCCAGTAAACCAGTGCCAATGCAGAGTTATCATCAGTGAGTTATTCCTCATGATTCATGCAAAGTTTAAAGAAACGTTAGTACTCTAGCTCTAGCTAACCGCCACTTACAAAAACAAAATCACCAAACATTTTGCCATTGTTCCACTCGGCAGATAAAACAAAACTATATTAGGATCTATCGCCGCCAAAAACAAAAAAAAAACCATGCCCAAATTGACATTTTTCTGTCATCATCACACAAAAAAATTATTAAACACAATCAAAAACTTTATGAACCCCCCCCATGTTTGAGAATAAAATCCCCAAAAGTATTTCATTAAAGGAAACTTACCACTTCTGATGGTCGGTATTAGCTGTAAACACCGGGCACCAGCTCAGGGTGAGCTCAGGGTGAGCTCAGGGTGAGCTCAGGGTGAGCTCAGGGTGAGCTCAGGGTGAGCTCAGGGGGAGCTCTAGGGTGAGCCAGGGTGGCTGGCCGGAGCTACCTCGCATATCGCGGTTTCACACATTTTTATTTACACGCCGAGGCAGCTTCAGCGCTGCGCGCGCCTCCATAAGGAGTGCCGAGGTGTCACGCGCGCAGCGCCAAAGCTGCCCTGGGCTGTAAAACTCAAAATGTTTTTAAACCGCGATATAGCGAAGGTAAGCTCCCGGCACCAGCTCACCCTGATCTCACCCTGAGCTGGTGCCCGTGTTTACAGCTAATACCTACACTCAGAAGTGGTAGGTTTCCTTTAAGCAATGACATTAAGAAAAAAAAAAAAAAACTTCACTATCAACTATAAGCTTATTGACCGAGAGGGAAAAAAAAACGTTTTTATGTTATTACTAGATTACACAATAAGTGCAGAAAACTTTTATTAGAAAAACTATTTCAGATTATTAAAAATCAACCACATAAAAACCTACAATATTCGCCTCCGCTACTCTCAACCGTGATCCCCGCGCTGTCTGTATGTTTTCTATGTGGTTTTTTTTTCTATAAGGAACCTGTCCACCAGCTGGCCTATTGACCAATGCCAATTTGCTCAAATTTGCTTCTCTTACATCCCATAAATGTCCTGATGGCCGATCCAGAAGCTCCTTGCCATGCCCCATAACATCATCCAGCACTACTTGTCATGTGACCAGGGTGATGTCATCTACGGTCCATTCCCCCTAACATTTGCAAAAGTGTTACCCCATGTGTTATGATCACCAAAGATAATCACAGCACCTCCATGCCTCTACTCCTCCCCATCCTCCATGGAAGCATGCTGTGATTTATTTGTGATCAATATACACATGGGGTACACTTTGCAATGTTGTGGTAATGGACCTTAGATGACATCACCCTGGTCACATGACATGACAGATAATGGGCGAAGGATCTAGCAGTTATTGCAGGTAGATAACAAAATTGATGTTATGGGGATGGGAGCAAAACCTTTTTTAGCTAAAAAAAAAAAGGGTGAATTCAGTTAAGTTTCAGTTTTGAAAAGTGTAGCGCCAGTGACTGCCCCAAAGTCACCCCCTGTGCCAGTGACCCCCTTTAAAGGGGTTTCCCACGGGATAGAGCCTACTTGCTGAGACCCCCCGCAGATCTGAGAATGAAGGGTCCGACCAACCCCTTCCCGGTGGGTTCCCTTTAAACCTTCCTCTGTATTATATTACAGGGGACGACCCCTTGTCGCTCCATCAACTATGGAAAGACGACGGCCGTGCATGACTGTTCTGCTCCATTAATCTCTACGGAGCTGACAGAGATCTGTGAGTGCATCCGGCAATTTAATTCAGCTTCATAGAGATTAATGGAGCAGAACAGTCATCACGGCCTCTGTCTTCTCCCACTATTCTGATGGAGCGACGAGGGGTCGGTCCCCTTTAACATACTGACACAGAAGGTTTAAAAGGGGAACCCATCGGGAAGGTCATTTTTAGATGATTAAAGTAATGATAATAATAATCTTAATAGCGCTTTATATTAAAATTTTCAGGATGCCAGGTTCCATAGCCTCTGGCATGTTGATTTTTAGTGTTGCTGTAACATTACCTGGACTTGGGGGCGGGGTGGCAGTTCAAATGAGAATTGCTTGGTGGCAGACTAAAGGAAACCTACCGTGATGTGATGTCAGATTAAGCAACATACCCTGACATCTGTAGCTGCACTGATGCATGATCATATCTTGGTTAATCCGAGCTGAGTGGTTTTGCTGAAAAAACATTATAACATTTCGGACCTTGGGAAAGCTGGGTCAGCATTGTAACACATTCACACACGGAGCTTGTATTACAAATGGAGGTTTAGTCAAGCACTAATCACCTGAGCTGGATCACTCATACACAGCAGCTGGGGGATGGTGCAGCAATTGATTATTCTGTCTTCAGGCACAAACCCAGGGATTACATCATCCTCTCCTGCAGAGAAAACTCACATGCTATAGAAGCGCTAAGCCACAAGCCTCATTATATCTGTTTGTCTGCAAACCCTCATTTCAGATACGATCCGCAACGGTGGTTCTCTTTAGGTGTATGCGAGAAGGAGCAGGGGAGAGGTTTAGGGGGAGGGCAATGGGGGAGAAGACAAAATACGAACTGCCCCTTCACCCTGGGCCTGGCCACTCACTGCTTGCAGGGAACCAGTTAATGTAATGAATTAAAAAGAACTGGATTAACGTGCGGCACAAGGGCATTTTTTTTAAATAAACACTTGTCAAGGCCACTGAACCAGTCATGTAAAATTGTAAAGGATCTGTGAATTTATGGCCGTATTAAAGATTATTATCATGAAAAATGACTTCCTATGACAGGGTAAAGTTCATCAGTGGGACATAATAAACCCCAAACTGTGCTATTAAAATCTAACACGCTATGAGGACCGAGAAAATAAAAACGTACAGCTTATGAAGGTGCTGACTTTAAAAATAGTCTGGACCCCTACAATGGAAAAGATGTGCGGAGAGTTGGGGATAAGGACAGATCTCTTATAGAACAAATATGGAAAATAAAAGATGTTTATCTGATGACAGATTGGATGCCGAAGCAGCTCCGGTTGCCCGAGAATCCTTTCCCACACTCGGGCAGTACTGCAGTCTGTGTCCATGTAATCCTTTGATGCCTTACGAGACGCACTTAAAGGAGAAGCACTTTCCACAACTCGTGCAGGTGTACGTCTTCTGCCCCGAGTGAACGGCCATATGTCTAGCGAGCTCCGATTGCAGGCAATCCTTTTCCACAACGCAGGACAAGTCAGAGCCACATCTCCTCGATGGACGACTCTCTGATGCTTGGAAGTCCTGCCTCCTCATGAAAAGCTTTTCCACAATCGGGCACATCAGGGATCTGTCTTGAAGTGCTTTTTCTGATGCTGCCGAAATGGCCACTGCTATAAAGCTTCAACCGCATAAGAGCAGGAGAACAATTTATCCTGACTTCCAAATGCTGAGGTCGTTGAGATTGGAGTCTCCTCCCTGAACTATCTCCGGCATCGGCTCCAGTTCCCGGCTGTCTCCAGCCTCGGCATGAAGCTTTTGGTGTAGTAGGAGATGAGCGTTGGATATAAAATTTTGCCACTGGGCACAATCATAAGCCTCTGTAGGGCGTGGGTTTTCTGTATGGTGACCAGCCCTGAGCTGCTGTAAAATCCCCGTCCACACACTGACAGGGATAACGTTTCTTGATATGATCTGATGGTGGGTGACGAGGTCAGTCGTGTTACTGAAACCCAAACCAAATCTGGCATTTGTATACTATTCCCCTTAAGTCGTTTTTTTTGGACAGGGGCTGTTCGGTAAAGGATGTCCTTCTTTTGCCCTCTATGACTCTCTCTGATGTATAAGCAGTTCTGTACTCAGTCGGGAGCCACTTTCCACATTCGCAGCAGAGAATGACTCCACGTCGGTCAGATCAATCTCATACTTCCGGATTTCTCTAAAACCCCTGCCTTGTAGCGAGACGTTGTGATTCTTATCCTTCCTTTGTGGCGTTTGGCACCAGAATGTTGGACTTATGGTAGAAGGGTTTGGAGAACTCCCTTTTCCTCCGCTCCTCCTTACGTCCCAATTGACTTCCTCTGTATCAGACCAATCGCCGTCTTCAGTGACATCGAAGTGGGTCGGGGAATTATCTGGGATGGTAATGACATCAATCTCTGTGTGACTTTCGCCCTGGCTAGATACATATTTTCCCGTTATAGATATGGCTGGGTATTGAACATTGTGATCGATAGGAATATAAATTTCATCATCTAGGATATCCTCATCTTTATGCCCCCGCCTCACCTGCAAACGGATCGAAGATTTGCTGTGTTGTGAGTTCTGGGCTCGGGGAGGTGGGTCACACCCGAAACATCTTTGTACGAGATGAAGCCTTCAAGTACATTATTCAGTAAAATACTTGAGGGAATATTTGAGAGTCCTGCTGAAAACGAACATTCGCAGATCCCAGTGAAGAATAAGGTAGAATGTTCTTTGCGCTTTTCCCCGTTATTTCTGTGGCTGTTGAAAAAAACTTAGAAAAAAAGAGAATCTGTCCGCAGATTGTACACAATCACAGACATCGCTGGTCAGACGTATGATGCCACAAGAACATATCGGGGGAGATTATCAATCTGTCTACACCAGATTTTTGGTATAATTTGCACTGAAATGCTGTGTGCCACATTTATTAAAGGGATATTTCCTCCACGAAACAAGACTATCAATATACTCCATATAACAAAATATCACATTCTCTAATTAACTGTTATTAACAAAAATACGCTTCTCACAGATTATATCCCACCTGCCTCAGTCTTGGTGACTATAGGAAGCTTCTATTACTTCCACGGATAGAATCTGTCCCTGGTCATGTGATGTCACACAGGTGCACAGACTCTATTGCTCCCTGTGATGAACGGCCGTGCAGCCTGTCTCCACCACCATGGACATATTTCTTTTCACTGGAACTTTCTATAGAATGACAGCAAGCAGGATGCTGAGAAAACCATGAGGAATTGATACAGAGAATAAATTGGCAAATTGTAATACTTTATCCTTAACAAACATATCAATTGATTCTTTCAGATGATCTACAAACCGAGAAACAAGTAATTGGAGTGAACCAGTCACCAGGAATGATAATTTTAGCTGGTGACAGTTCCAGTAGTCTGTGCGGGCTGATTTCCCACAATGCATCCAGGGGATGGGCAGCTAGCAGGCAGCACAACCCCAGGCTGCATCTTCCCTCCCCCCTCCCCGTACTCACCACATCTGCTGGTAATGGAAACCTGTCAGCAGCTCACATGACATTCCTGGTGACAGGTCCCTTTCACTTCTTTCTATCTCCAGTTCTGAGATGACCTGAAGATCCAATTCTTATCTCTACAATGTACCAGCAGCAGTTATCTGTTACTGTATATAATAACTGAAAACAGGGAAGCTCCACAGCAATCTACGGAGCTCTGGATGAATTGAGTTTCATCATTGACCATCTATGGTACTCTAAGGTTCCCAGTAGTTGGACAACCCCTCCCCTTTGGATATATCCCCATCTCCCCAAACAGAAATCTCTACCAGCCCTCCAAGGCTGCTACACACATGTCTACATTCTGCAGCTGATAGACTCCTGTAACCCACTTACTGGTGACGTGAGGGGGCCGGGGGTCCTCCATTATGAGGTCCTTGTAGAGGTCCTTGTGCTCTTCTATGTAGTCCCACTCCTCCATGGAGAATAGATGGAGACATCCTGACACCTACAGGAACCTGAACACAATGATACAGTCATCACCCGGACACATCACCATATATATAAAAATCCTGTATAATTTCCTACACCTCACAGGGACCTGACACCCACAATGAACTTCATCACCCGACACTCACCCATATAATAAATCCTGTATATGTCCTGACACCCCACAGGGACCTGACACCACAATGATACAGTCACCACCCACACATCACCCATATATAATATAATCCTGTATAATGTCCTGACACCTACACGGGACCTGACACCCACAATGTATACAGTCACCACAAGGACACATCACCCATATAAATATAATCCTGTATAATGTCCTGACACCTACAGGGACCTGAACACCCACAATGATACAGTCACCACCCGGAACACTCACCCATATAATAAATCCTGTATAATGTCCTGACACCTCATCACAGGACCTGACACACAATGATACAGTCACCACCCGGACACTCCCTCCATATATATATCCTGTTAATGTCCTGACACCCTCACAGGGACCTGAGACCCACATGACAGAGTCATCACCCGGACACATCACCCAATTAATATACCTGTATACTGTCCTGACACCTCACAGGACCTGACACCCACAATGATACCGTCACCACCCGACACATCACCCTATATATAATCCTGTAGATGTCCTGACACCTCACAGGACCTGACACCCCAATGATACGTCACCACCCGGACACTCACCCATATAATATAATCCGTATAATCCCTACACCTCACAGGGACCTGACCACACAATGATACAGTCACCACCCGGACCATCACCCATATAATATAATCCTGTATAATGTCCTGACACCCCACAGGGACCTGACACACAATGTACAGTCATCACCCGACACACATCACCCCTATAATATAATCCTTGTATAATGTCCTGACAACCTCACAGGGACCTACCCCCACAGATACAGTCACCACCCGGACACATCCACCCATATAATATAATCCTGTATAATGTCCTGACACCTCCAGGGAACTGACACCCCCACATGACACAGTCATCACCCGGACACATCACCCTATAATATAATCCTGTATATGTCCTGACCCTCACACGGGACCTGACACCCACAATGATACAGTCCCACCACGCGACACATCACCATACTAATAATCCTGTATAATGTCCTGACACCTCACAGGGACTGCACCCACTTACCAGCATCACCCGACACAAACCCATATAATATAATCCTGTATATTCCACAGGACCTACACCTACAAATCACTACCCATCACCCGGACACATCACCCATAGAATATTCCTGTATAATGTTCTGACACCCCCAGGGACCTGACACCCAATGATACAGTCATCACCCACACATCACCCATATAATATAATCCTGCATATGTTCCTGACCACCTCACAGGGACCTGACAACCACAATGTACATCATCACCCGAGACCCATCACCCCTATATAATATAATCCTGTATAATTTCCTGACACCTCACAGGGACTGACAACCCAAATGATACAGTCACCACCGGACACATCACCCATTAATATTCCTGTTAATGTCCTGACACCTCACAGGGACCTGACACCCACAATGATACAGTCAACCACCGGACACATCACACCCATATATATAATCCTGTATAATGTCTGACACCTCACAGGGACCTGACACCCCAATGACACAGTCATCACCAACGACCTCACCCATATAATATATCTGTATAATGTCCTGACACCTCACAGGACTGACACCCCACATGAACAGTCATCCACCCGGACACATCACCCATATAATAATAATCCTGTCTAAGTGTCCTGACACACCTCACAGGAACCTGCCACCACACAATGATACAGTCATCACCCGGACACATCACCCATATAATATAATCCTGTATAATGTCCTGACACCTCACAGGGACCTGACCACCCACATGACACAGTCATCAACCCGACACATCACCCATATATAAATCCATAAGTCCTGACACCTCACCGGGACCTGACAACCCACAATGATACAGTTCACCACCCTGACACATCACCCATATAATATAATCCTGTATAATGTCCCTGACACCTCACAGGACCTGACAACACCAATGATACAGTCACCACCCCGGACCATCACCCTATAATAATACATCCTGTATAAGTGTCCTTGACACCTCACAGGGACCTGACCACCCACAATTCATCCTCACCCGCATCATCCCCATATATAATATAATCCTGTATAATGTCCTGACACCTCACAGGGACCTGACAACACACATGATACAGTCTTCACCCGGACACATCACCCATATATATAATCCTGTATAATGTCCTGACACTCACAGGGACCTGACAACCCACAATGATACAGTCATCCCCGCAGAACACATCACCATATAATATACTCCTGTATAATGTCCTGACACCTCACAGGGACCTGAACACAAGGATACAGTCCACCATCACCAGGACACATCACCCATATAATAATCCTTTATAATGTCCTGACACCTCACAGGACCTGGACACCCACAATGACACGTCACCACCGGACACATCACCCATAATCTATATCCTGTATAATGTCCTGACATCCCAGGGACCTGACACCACAATGATACAGTCACCACCCACACCTCACCCATATAATATATCCTGTATAATGTCCCTGACACCTCACAGGGACCTGACACCACAATATACAGTCACCACCCGGACACATCACCCATATAATATATCCTTATAATGTTCCTGACACCTCACAGGGACCTGACACACACAATGATACGTCACCACCCGACACCATCCCCATATAATATAATCCTGTATAATGTCCTGACACCTCACAGGGACCTGCACACACCATGATACAGTCATCACCCGACAACATCACCCCATATAATATAATCCTGTATAATGTCCTGACACCGTCACAGGGACCTGACACACACAATGATACAGTCATCACCCGACCACATCACCCATATAATAAATCCTGTATAATGTCCTGACACCTCACGGGACTGACACCCACAATGATACAGTCCACCCCGGACACATCACCCATTATAATATAATCCTGGTATGATTCCTGACACCTCACAGGCCTGAAGACACACAATGACACAGTCATCACCCGGAAACATCACCCATATAATATAGATCCCTGTATAATGTCCTGACACCTCACAGGACCTGACAACCCACAATGACACAGTTCCCCAAACCCCCGCACATCACAAAACGAAAGGAACGGGACATGGATGAAAAGGAAGGAAATACTATAATATATCCTGTATAATGGTCCGACACCTCACAGGGACCTGAGACACCAATGATACAGTCATCACCCGGACATATCACCCATAATATAATCCTTTATAATGTCCTGACACCTCACCAGGACCGACAACCACAATGATACAGTCACCACCCGGACACTCACCCATATAATATAATCCTGTAAAATGTCCTGACACCTCACAGGGACCTGACACCCACATGTACAGTCACCACCCGGACACAATCACCCATATAATATACCTGTATAATGTCCTGACACCTCACAGGGACCTGACACACACAATGAATCAGTCACCACCCGGACACATCACCCTATAATATAAATCCTGTTAATGTCCTGACCCTCACAGGGACCTGACACCCACAATGATACATCAACCACCCGACACATCACCCATATAATATAATCCTGTATAATGTCCCTGACACCTCACAGGGACCTGACACCCACAATGATACAGTCAACCACCCGGACCATCACCCATATAATATAATCCTGTATATGTCCTGACACCTCACAGGGGACCTGAACACCCCACAATGATACCGTCACCACCGACACTCACCCATATATATAATCCTGTATAAATGTCCTGACAACCTCACAGGACCTACACCCACAATGACCAGTCACCACCCGGACACATCACCCATATAATATAATCCTGTATAATGTCCTGACACCTCACGGGACCTGAGACACACAATGATACGTCACCACCCGGACACATCACCATATAATATAATCCTGTAGTAATGTCCGACACCTCACAGGGACCTGACACCACACAATGATACGTCAACCACCCGTACACACATCACCCTATAATATAATCCTGATAATGTCCTGACAACCTCACAGGGACCGTGACAACCCACATGATACAGTCACCACCCGACACATCACCCATATAATATAATCCTTTATAATGTCCTGTACACCAACTCACAGGACCTGACACCCACAATGATACATTCATCACCCTACACATCACCCATATAATATACTCCTGTATATGTCCTGACACCTCACAGGGACCTGACAACCACAATGATACGAGTCACCACCCGGACCATCACCCATATATATATCCTGGCCTTATAATTTCCTGACACCTCACAGGACCTGACCACCCCAATGATACAGTCACCACCCGGACACATCACCCATATAATATAATCCTGTATAATTCCTGACACCTCACAGGGACCTGACACCCACACTGATACAGTCATCACCGGACACATCCCCATATAATTAATCCTGTATATGTCCTGACAACCTCACAGGGACTGACACCCACAATGATACAGTCATCAACACCCGGACACATCAACCCATATAATATAACCTGTATAATGTCCTGACACCATCACAGGGACCTGACACCCACAATGATAACATCACCACCCGGACACATCACCCCATATAATATATCCTGTATAATGTCCTGACACCCTCACAGGGACCTGAGCACAATGATACAGTCATCACCTCGACACATCACCCATATAAATATCCTGTATAATGTCCTGACACATCACAGGGACCTGACAACCCAATGATACAGTCACCACCCGGAACAATCACCCATATAATATAATCCTGTTAATTTCCTGACAACCTCACAGGGACCTGACCCCCACAATGATACAGTCACCACCCGGACACAATCACCCATATATTAATCCGTATAATGTTCCTACACCCTCACAGGGACCTGACACCCACAATGATACAGTCACCACCCGGACACATCACCCATATATATAATCCTGTTTAATGTCCTGACACCTCACAGGGACCTGACACACACAATATACAGTCATCACCCGGACACATCACCCAATAATTAATCCTGTATACTGTCCTGACACCTCACAGGGACCTGAGACACACATGATACAGTCACCACCCACACATCACCCATATAATATATCATCTGTATAAATGTCCTGACCACCTCACAGGGACCTGACACCACAATGATACAGTCACCACCCGGACACATCACCCATATAATATAATCCTGTAATAATGTCCTGACACCTCACAGGGACCTGACACCCACAATGATACAGTCATCACCCGGACACATCACCCATATAATATAATCCTGTATAATGTCCGAGCATCGCTCACCTCTCCGCTCAGCAGCTCTATCATCTGTATATAACAATACCATAACATATAGCACAGTGTCCCAGCATCACTCACCTCTCCGCTCAGCAGCTCTATCATCTGTATATACAAATACCATAACATATAGCCACGTGTCCCAGCTCACTCACCTCTCGCTCAGCAGCTCTATCCATCTGTATATAACAATACCATAACATATAGCACAGTGTCCCAAGATCACTCACACTCTCCGCTCGGCAGCTCTATCATCTGTAGAAACAATACCAATAACATATAGCACAGTGTCCCAGCATCGCTCACACCTCCTCCGCTCAGCAGCTCTATCATCTGTATATAACAATACCATAACATATAGCACAGTGTCCCGCATCACTCACCTCTCCGCTCAGCACTCTTAATCATCGTAGATAATACCAAAACATCTAGCACAGTGTCCAGCATCACTCACCTCTCCGGCTCAGCATCTCTATCATCTGTATATAACAATACCATAACATATAGCACAGTGTCCGCACATCAATCACCTCTCCGCTCAGCAGCTCTACATCTGTATATAAACAATGACATAACATATAGCACAGTGTCCCAGCAGTCGCCCACTCTCTCCGCTCAGCAGCTCTATCAATCTGTATATAACAATACCATAACTATATAGCACAGTGTCCAGCATCACTCACCTCTCCGCTCAGCAGCTCTATCATGTAGATAACAATACCATACACATATAGCACAGTGTCCCAAAGCCCTCACTCACCTCTCCGCTCAGCACTCTAATCTGTATATAACAATACCATAACATATAGCACAGTGTCCACAATCACTCACCTCTCCGCTCAGCAGCTCTAATCTCTGTATTATAACAATCCCATAACATATATGCACAGTGTCCGAGCATCACTCATCCCTCCTCAGCTCAGCAGCTCTATCATCTGTATATAACAATACCAAACATATAGCACAGTGTCCCACATCACTCACCTCTCCGCTCAGCAGCGCTATTCATCTGTATATAACATCCTAACATATAGCAGTGTCCGAGCATCATCACCTCTCCGCTCAGCACTCTATCATCTGTATATAACAATACCATAACACATAGCAGTGTCCCGAGCAGCACTCACCCTCCGCTCAGCAGTTCTATCATCTGTATAACAATACCATAACATATAGCACAGCTTCCCAGCTCACTCACCTCTCCGCTCAGCATCTCTAATCATCTGTATATCCCAATACCATAACATAAGCACGTGTCCCAGCATCACTCACCTCTCCACTCAGCAGCTCTATCACTGTATATAACAATACCATAACATATAGCACAGTGTCCGAGCATCACTCACACCTCTCCACTCAGCAGCTCATCATCTATATTAACAATACCATAACATATAGCAAGTGTCCCAGCATCACTCAACCTCTCCCTCAGCAGCTCTATCATCTTTATATAACAATACCATAACATATAGCACAGTGTCCAGCATCACTCACCTCTCCTCTCACCCTCCGCTCAGCAGCTCTATCATCTGTAATAACAATCCCATACATTAGCACAGTGTCCCCCGCATCACTCACCCTCTCCGCTCAGCAGCTCTATCTCTGTTATAACAATACATAACAATATCACAGTGTCCCAGCATCGCTCACTCTGCCCGCTCAGCAGCTCTATCATCTGTATATACAATACCATAACATATAGCAGTGTCCGAGCTAACTCACCTCTCCACTCGCAGCTCTATCATCTGTTATATATAACCATAACATATAGCAGTGTCCCAGCATCAATCACCTCTCCACCTCAGCAGCCTCTATATCTGTATATAACCAAAATAACATATAGACAGTGTCCCACATCACTCACACTTCCACTCAGCATCTTATCATCTGTATATAACAATACCAGTACATATAGACAGTGTTCCCAGCATCACTCCCACCTCTCCACTCAGCAGCTCTATCATCTGTAATAACAATACCATAACATATAGCACGTTGTCCCAGCATCACTTCACCTTCTCCACTCAGCAGCACTCTTCATCTGATAATTAACAATACCAATACACTATGGGCGAGCTGAGTGCTGCTGATTAGAGGAAAACTTAGAGTAGTGTTGTTGTGTAGTAGAGACAGGCTTGATGCATTGCGCATGATTGGGTTGTTAATATTCAATCAAGGTTTTACACGTCTTTACGGAAAGACAGGGCAAATAGGAGGGGAGGTGGGTAGTCGTAGTCAGAAGAGACTTAAAAAGCGATTGGATGAGTCATTGGTTCCGCAGAGTTGGAGGATGCTGAAACTTTGTGGGTTGACATTCAAAGCCAAGAGAGCTTTGAAAAAATTATTTTTGGTGTAATTTATAGACCCCCTAACATCT
Source organism: Engystomops pustulosus (assembly GCA_019512145.1). Lineage (NCBI taxonomy): Eukaryota > Metazoa > Chordata > Amphibia > Anura > Leptodactylidae > Engystomops > Engystomops pustulosus. The sequence continues at coordinate 39,351 of WNYA01000198.1, read as the reverse complement.
CTGATGAATAGAGGGTCACCTACATAACACAGATGAAGCGGGCTGCACAGGAGGGGACCGTAGGATAATGGGAGACCTTACTTTCACTATAATTGGGGTCAGGCTCGTCTTCATCTGGAAAGGGGAAACATTTTTATGTAACTTTCTTCAGGATAATTTTGGTGCATCTGGTAGAAATCCCCCCAAGAGGTGACGCATTGTTGGACCTTGTGATTTCGAACAATGAGGAGATTGTCCAAAATTTCATTATCGGGAACCACCCCTTGGGACAGCGATCCATAATACATATTTTCCCTCTTAAACTTTAAAAAGCAGAAACCAGGTAGGAAAATCGAAAACTATTTGAATTTTAAGAGGGCTAATTTCCAAAAATTCAGGGCTGCAATACAGGATATCGACTGGGAAAAATCAGATACTGTCCACATGGTGATAAAAAAAAAAAAAAAAAAAAAAAAAAAAAACTAATGTTAACTGGGAAAATAATTCAATCTATCCTGGGTTTTTATACTTCCTAAATTCATTCAATCTGCAACAAGTCTGACGGGCTAGATTACACACCCCCTTGTGCTTCACAGCTACAGTTCAAAAGGGGCAATTAATGAAAAAGAAGGCATTTAAAAATACAAATCTGACGGGTCACCAAGGCTTTCAATACTTACAAAAAACTCTTACCAACAATCTGTAAGAAGGAAATCAAATCCGCCAAAATACAAAATGAAAGACAGTGGCTACAGATAGCAAAACAAATCCCACGAAATTTTTTAGTTATATCATGCCAAAAATTGGGTCAGACCAGTTTGACTTCCTTTATTCTGAAAATGGTGCCTCGGTGACTGGAACCAAAGATAAGCGGAGTTACTTTAATGGTTTTGTTAGCTCCGTTTTTATACAATAAAGAGAGCACTTCTGACTTGGTGTGGTGCCAGTGCTGGTCATGCACCCGTGATATACTAGAACTGGCTAAATGTAGACATTATCCATCTAAAGCTCAATACAATCAATATGTTAAAGCCCTGGACCGATGGGTTACACCCCAGAGTTCTTAAAGAAGACTCAGTTCTGTTATTGCTGTAACCACTGGTCTAACATCTTCATCAGGGATTCCGTAATGTCCTGGTGTGGTGCCAATTGACTGGCGCAAGGCAAATGTGGTGCCAATATAAAAGGGCTCTAGAAGAACTTCGCCGGCAATTACATGCCTGTAAAGCTTCACTCCATTGTGGGGAAAGTATTGGAGGGTTAGTAAAAGACTACATCTGGAGTATGTGAACATCACATGAATCTAAGTGACAGCCAGCATGGTTTACTAAGATAGAAGTTGTCACACTCACCTTATCTCCTGCTTTTTGAAGAGGTGAGCAGATGCTGGATGGAGGAGCACTGTGGATATGTGTTGCTTGACTTTGCAAGGCATTTGAACACTGTCCCTCATAGACGCCTGAATGGGTAAAAATTAGGCTATTGGTTTTGGCAGAAATAATTTGCAATTGGATTGAAACGTGGCTGATGATCGTATCCCGAGAGTTGTGGTCAATGATTCATACTCGGAATGGTCACCATTTATGAGTGGTGTACCTCAGGGGTTCTGTGCTTGGCCCACTACTTTTTAATATCTTTATTAATGATATAGAGGTAGGAATTAATCGCACCGTGTCTATTTTTGCAGATGACAAACCAAACGTGTAGTGTAATACAAGTCTATGGAGATGCTCATAGGCTGCAGGTGATTGGACAGACGGAATGTTTGGTCATCCACTTGGCAATGATGTTAATGTGGATAAATGTAAAGGTTATGGCACCTGGGGGCCAATAACCAAAGGCAAAATATGTCCTTGGGGGAGTAAATCTGGGAGAGTCCCTTGTTTGAGAGGGACCTGGGGGTACTAGTAGATCAAAATTGAATAACACATGCAATGTCAATCAGCTGGCCTCTAAAGCTAGTAGGATCGTTGTCATGTATCAAAAGTGGATGGACTCTCGTGATAGGGTGTAATATTACCACTATACAAAGCATTGTTTCGGCCACACCTGGATATGCGTTTCAGTTCTGGGCACCGGTCCATAAAAGGATGCCCTGGAGCTGGAGAGGGTTCAACGTAGAAGCCACAAAAATGATAAAGGGGTATGGAGGGTCTTAGTTATGAGAAGATTAAAACAACTAGATGTATTTTATCTGGAAAAGAACGACTAGAGGGACATTATTAATTATTTAAATATATGACTGGTCCATACCAAAATAGGTGGTAAGTTGTTTCAGATTAGATCAAATCAAAAGACCGAGGGGCACTGTCTCGTTTTGAGAAACAAGGGTTTAATCACCAGAAGCGACCGGGCTTTTTACTATGGAGAAGGTCCAATCTGTGAAAGCCTTTGCCTGCAGGCGCTGGTCACAGCAGGGACAAGCAGAGTGCTTCAAGAAGGGTCTAGATGCCTTTTTACACCTAATAACATGATGGTTCTTTTATATAGTATTGTTTCCCTTTAATTTCCCCTAAATCCCTTCCTCATCCAATCCCTTCCCTTCCTTGGTTTTAACTTGATGGACAGTGTCTTTTTTCAACCTAATAACTATGGAAACTATGAAAAACTAGATACACAGTGTCCGAGCATCACTCACCCTCTCCACTCGCAGCTCGATCATTGTATATAACAATACCATAACAATATAGCAAGTGTCTGAGCATCACTCACCTCGCCACTCATCACTTCTATCATCTGTAATATAACAATACCATAACATATAGCACATTGTGCCCCAGCAATCACTCCCCCTCTCCATCAGCATGCTTCTATCATCGTATTAAACAATACCATAACATATGCACAGTGTCCCAGCATCACTCACTCTCGTCATCAGCTCTATCATCTGTATTAACAATAGCCATAACATATGCAACAGTGTCCCCAGCATCACTCACCTCTCCGCTCAGCAGCTCTATCACTGTATATATAACAATCCATAACATATATCCAAAGTGTCCGAGCAGCCTCACCTCTCCTCTCAGCAGCTCTATCATCTGATATAACAATACCATCATATAAGCACAGTGTCCCAGCTCACTCAACTCACCTCTCCACTCAGCAGCTCTATCATCTGTTGGTGACTCCAGGTCTTCTTCATCAGTGTTTGTCCTCACATGTTTTCGGCTCCCCGGACGGTGCTCTGGGCTCCGATTGTTGCATTGGCTCCAGTCTTTTTTCTCGATCACATATTCCTATAAACCCAACATTACAAACATAGAACAACCAGGGGAGATTTAGCATCAACTTTATGCCAAAATTGTTCTTGTTGCCCAAGGAAACCAATCAGAGTCTCAGCTTTCACTTTATAAACAGCTGTGGACAAATGAAAAGCTGAGCTCCTGATGGCTGCCATGAGCAAACTAAACAGTTCTGCTCTAAAGACTTATGGAATCTCTCCCATAATAACTTCCATAGGAAAAGCCATACACTCTTTCTCACCCCTCCCTGTCAACAAGTAGATGATCTCAAGGTCAAACCCTAATATGGTGCCTGTCAATTTGGCTTCTTTCTGTCTTTCTTCTCTTGTCAGACGGTGCTACAATGGCGTACTGGAGGGATACCCTGAGGAGAGGGGTCCTCCACACAGCCCCCCTGAAATAAAAGACAGATGACCCTATAACCAATAGTATTGTGAAGCCAGGACAGTCCACTGAACACATGGTAACCAATCATTCTGTACTCGGGAGAAATTGCGTAAACATTTTTAGATGGTTTTCTCTCTTAATCTTTGCAAAACGTGTAAAATTTTAGGGCTGAGACGTATTACCGACAAAATCTGACGCTTCTCTAAATTTTTACTTTTTGTCGTCGATTCCTCCCCTTGGAGTATCTCAAGAGTTTCGTAGCTACGACGCTGCCCTCTAGCAAACTAGACTAAACTCCCGACTATAACTCGCAGGGTCCATCCAAGAAGATCCTTGGGTCGGCTTCCTCCTTGGATGGCGATTTACCAAAGAGGAGACTCTTCAAGGCGATAATATCTAAAGTTGGGAAAAAAGTCCCAGTACCCAAAGTTTCACCCTAGGTTCTACTAAGTCTGTGGTACTGGCCCCGATCTCACTAATTTCTTCAACTCATTCTCTTCCAGCTGCCTCTTCTCTCCCCTCGAACCTCGAGAGCCCCATATATCCGTAATTCCAAAACAACCTGGGAAGATCATGAAACTATGCATTAACTAACCGGCCCATCTTTGGCTGATCAAGATTGATGTTAATGTGTCTGCCAAAATCATCCCGACTTCGTTCCTGAGCTTGTTCACCCAGAGCAAGTCGGTTTTGTCCTGGGCTGGAGATAACCATAAGGACTTTTCACTGTCGTCCTGGGCTGGGCAGGGTTCCCATCCCCATGTTAGAGTGATGGATCTTTTGTCCGCCTCATTTCCCATTTGCAACTGCACATTCCTTAATCGGCCTTTTCTATCTATCCTGGTCATTGACCCTTGGCGCGTGTCCCGAGAGGAAACGCTGACCTGGCGATTAGGGGTGTAGAGATTAGGGGTAGATCCAACAAGTTGTCGTCTTTTTTGCGGACGATATGCTTTGTTTGTCAACAGTCATATTACAATGTGAATATACAAACATCCTCATTATGTTCTTCCCCGCGTCGCTGGTTTCGCCTCTGCGCTCCTCCCTCCCTTTTCATGGGGCTCTGGGGACTGTAAAGTACTTGGGAGAACAATCCTGCTGACATCACCGATAGTTTGATCTACCTGCCCGCCACTTAACCGCGCCCCTCCACTTAAAGTCTTTGAAACTGACCCTTAAAGAGGGGTATTCTCGCTCTGCATTCCAATTCATTTTGATTATCATGCATATATAACATTTCTTCAATCTCATTGGATGTTATTAAAAAAATTTTCTGTGTGAAGATAATTTCCCATAAATGTTGCCATGCCGTCCCTTAGAAACGAGATGGCTTCCTCGTTTTACGACACCTCCATTTAGGCAGCAGTGCCAGACATGCGCTATTTGAGCTCTGCCTGACGCCAGTGCATTCACGATGCCCTTACACAACACAACACGGCTGTGGGACCTGCAGTAATCCCGGATATTTCATATACAAAACTTTTTTGTCTTTTTGTGCTATCCCTCCAGCAGAGGTGGTCGTATCCGAGAAGCATGTCGTTTCTAAGGGACAACATGGCAACAATGTATGAAGAAATTTATCTTCACACAGTAAAATTTTTTTTAATAACATCTAAGTGGAGAAATGTTATTAATGCAGATTTAATCAATGAATGTGAGTGGCCCATACGATAATCCCCTTTACGAGACGTGCTGGAGTGCCCCTATAGCTATCCTGGTTTGGCATAATGACTCTCACTGCCCAAAAATTCTATACATTATTTCAGATAACGTCCCCCTAGACTCGCCGCCTAGGGTAGCTGGCCACAAATCTATATGGACGGAGTCCTCACCTCGACTAAGCACAGTCTACTGACTAACCATAAGGAAGATGGGGGTGAGGCTGCGCAATATTTCACCCGCTATCACAGGGCTTCAATCCTGGACATTGCCCAAAAACAAAGACCATTATGGATGACATGAAAGTAGTTTTCCCTACTTCTAACAGATCTGCCTGGATGTTCTGGCTACCCCCTAAACAACATGGAAGTTGTTGAGGTTTTTCCCCGCTAATGTCAGGGGTCTGAGGCATGGAGCAGGTTTCAACCAAATCTAAATTATCTACAACCCGGTCCGTTATCTCCATTCAAAGTCTCACCCTGGCCGACCGCCAGGCACTAAGGATTTGCCCTCTCTCTGACCTAGGGACGGGAGACCGCAGACCTGATCTGGTTATCCGTCCCCTTACCGAATTACTAGGGAGAGAGGGACTACCCCTGGGCTTGGTTGCATTACCTACAATTGGAGTTTCTGTCTCCCTGACCGCGTGGAATGTTTCCTTACAGGTCGACTACATCCGAGAACCTAAGCCTCTATACAATTACTTCCCCACATGGTGTGGTCCACCTGACTGCTACAGTGTCAATAGGCCGGGGACCCCCCATAACTATATATAGCACTGTGAGGAGGACTACGGGCGAAATTCTCAAAGATCTTGGGAGAAATCCCTTTATTTTGACCACAAATTGACGCCGGTAAACACTTCATCTATAAGATTCTTACACGCTGGTATATGACCCCCAGTACGCCTTCCCATCAGTGTGACCAGGGTGATGTCACTCAGCAAGCCCCGGGATCCATGGCCCGTCTGGTGGACCGTGAAGTGATTCCCTCCATCTGTCTGCCGCCTGGGACTTGTATAGACACTATGCAGAGCCACAGGGAATCTTACAAACCCCAGGACTAAAGACATGAAGAAGGGCATCTTAAATACACTTCCTGGTGGCTTTCAGGTTGCTGATCCCAGACTCTGGAAGTCTACGTTCCCCTCCCCACCCGATTGATGTCGGTTGAGAAAGTTGACGTATCCGCAGTATGGAAGAGATCAGATCACGAGTAGACAACCGGATGGAGGCTTATTACTCCCCCTGTTCTAATGGAGCCGGTGGAGGAGCTCAGACTCGCTTGGCTCTGTAGCAACTCCTAAACCATCATTGCACTACCAGACCTATCTTACCACGCTCACGCGGAGCCCCAGGGTGTCCCTCCGTCTTCCCCCCTTCTCCTACCAATCTCCCCCCTTGTTATTTTGCCCGTAATCTTGAGTTCGAGGGCGCTTTGTCTCCGGCAAGGTTTTACCTCCTTCATTTTACTCTACACTATGGGGATTCCCTGTAACATTTGACCATTTTGTAGGTCACCATCGTCCTTGCGCTGTTAAAAATTCCTAAAAGTACTTTCTGATAGTTTTAGGGTGCGATGGTGAAAATGGGTGTATAATATTGGGGGGGGTGGGGTTCTGGATATTTTTATATTCCAAAGCTCATTAAAAACATAATTCCCCCAAAAGTCATCTAAAATCTCCTTGAAAATACAGAAACCGATTTTCGATTTGTAATTGGGTGAACAACAAATAAAATATCCGACATTTTAAAAAGGATGAAAACTAAAGCAGACATATGGGTGAAATGACCCCCCACATCCCCCTCTGGCTCCGTACCTCGACCCGGACATATTTTGTTTAGGGACAAAACCGATAGTTTTTTAGGCAAAAAAAAAAAAAAAAAGATTCTAATAATCTATATACATGTGGGCTTCAGCGCTCACTTACTCACCCTGGCGCTTCCGCTCACCTCCGATAGGTAATTATGCACGTCCCCATCTTGGCTCGTTCCTTTTCCTCCCTCCTTGGACGAGAGACAGTAAACGGTCACTCGCACTTCTTGCCGCATGCGCATCAGTGAATCTCACAACAACGAACTGTTTCACAACCGTCTGCGCAAATTCCTGACTGCCGAGAAGTGCGAGTAACGTCACCATCTCTCGGTCGCAAGGAGAAGGAAAACAAAGAAGAATGGCGTGCATAATTACATACACCACAAAACCAAAAAAACGGAAACCATAACCAAAACTGTGGAAAGTATAAAATAACCCCCTTGGTCTGGATTACCACCCGTGTAAGTCCTCGCCCTGGTGGTAGACGTGTTCTAGGACTGACCTTCCATCATTTAGCGATTTGATCATGGGACTTCTTGTGCATTCGTCTTTCAGGATTTGTTGTGACATCATCTAATAACATTTTATTTTTTGCTGTCCATTTCGTTTTTTGTTTCCTTTTTTGTGATGTCCACTACTTTGGGAGGTAAAAGTATCAGTCTGAAAACGAGTTTTTGATTTTTCAAATTTTGAAATATTAATCTTAAGAAAACTTGTTTTACATATTTTTTTAAAGGAATTACTGCAAACTTACCATATAAGTGACGCATGTCAGATAAACCCTGGGCTAAGCCTCAAGCTATTTGACTAGCTGCGTCCCTAAAGGGTTCATAGTTTGGTGGACTGGTTACTTTACTGGTGCATTAATCTGGGCTGCTGTGATTGAAAGCCTAACTCCAGCCCTGGGGTGAGGACTAGATAGAGGGTAATATCAACACCCGCAGGGCCCGGGTCATATCTGGGGTCATTATGATGAGGTACATGGGTGTTGTGTTATACTGGTGATGTGTATAGCAGTGTAATGAGGTATTGGGGAGGTATATGGGTGTTGTGTTATACTGGTGATGTATAGAGCAGTGTATAGGTATCATGAGTAGTTATATGGGGTGTTTGTGTTATACTGGATGTTAACGCCGTGTATGAGGTTATATGGGGAGGTAATGATGTGTTTGTGTTCTACTGTTGATAGTCTTTAGGAGGCATGTATGAGGTATATTGGGAGGTATAATGAGGTGATGTGTTATACTGTGATTTAAATAGAGGCAGTGGTAGGGGGTATAATTGGGAGGTATTGGTTTTTTGTGTTATACTGTGATGTATTCGAGCAGTGTATGAAGGTATATGGGAGGTATATTAGGTGTTGTTATACTGGTGATGTATAGAGCAGTGTATGAGGTATATGGGGAGTCTATGGGGGTGCTGTTTTTTTATACTGTGATGTATATAGCAGTGTATAGGTATAATGGGAGGTATATGAGTGGTTGTGTTATCTGGTGATGTATAGAGCAGTGTATGAGGTATATGAAAAAAAAAAGGAGGGTATATGGGGTGTTGTGTTATACTGTGGATATTATAGCAGTGATAGTTCTATGATGAGTTATAATGAAGGTGTTGTGTTAACTGGTGATGTATAGAGCAGTGTATGAGGTATATGAGGAGGTCTATGGGGTGCTGTGTTTATACTGGTGATGTATAGAGCAGTGTCTATGTTCTATGAGGAGGTATATGGGTGTTGTTGTTATACTGGTGATGTATGAGCAGTGTCTAGGTTATGGGAGGTATATGGGGTGTTGTTGTTATACTGGTGATGTATAGAGGCAAGTGTATGAGTATATGAGGAGGTATATGGTGTGTTTGTGTTATACTTGTGATGTCTAGAGCAGTGTATGAGGTATATGGGAGGTAATTGGGTGTTGTGTTATACTGGTGATGTATAGAGCAGTGTATGGATGTATATGAGGAGGTATATTAGGTGTTTGTGTTATACTGGTGATATATAGAGCAGTGTATGGAGGTCATATGGGTAAGGTATGAGGTGTTTGTGGTTATACGGTGATGTATAGACGTGTATTGAGGTATCTGGGGAGGTATACGGGTGTTGTGTATACTGGTGAGTATAGAGCAGTGTATGAGGTAATATGGGGAGGTAATACGGGGTGTTGTGTTTAACTGGTGATGTATAGAGCAGTGTAGAGGTTTGAAGGAAGGTATAATGGGTTGTTTTGTTATAACTGTTGATATATAGAGCAGTTTATGAGGTATATGGGAGAGGTATATGAGGTGTTGTGTTTATACTGGTGTGGTATAGAGCGTTGTATGATGTTATATGGGGAGGTATATGGGGTGTTGTGTTTACTGTGATTGTATAGAGCATGTATGAGGTATATGCGGAGGTATATGATGTGTTTGGTTATACGGGATGTATATAGCAGGTATGAGTAATCTGAGGGGTATATGGGGTTTGTGTTATACTGGTGTGGTAATAGAGCAGTTTATGAGGTATATGGGGAGGTATATGATGTGTTTTGTGATACTGGTGATGTATAAGCAGTGTATAGGTATATGGTGAGGTAGACGGGTGTTTGTGTTTACTACTGGTGATGTTATCGGAGCAGTGTAGATGTATAATGAGGAGGTATATGAAAGGTGTTGTTTTATACTGGTGATGTATATAGCAGTGGGTAATGGGTATAGGGGAGGTATATGGGTGTTGTTTTATACTGGTGATGTATAGAGCCAGTGTCTGGGTATATGAGGAGTATATGGGTCTGTGTTATACTACTGGTGATGTATAGAGCAGTGTAATAGGTCTATGAGGAGGTATAATGTTGTTTTGGTGTTATACTGGTGATGTATAGAGCAGTGTTGAGGTATATGGAGGAGGTTATATGGGGTGTTGTGTTATACTGGTGACTGTTATTGAGCAGTGTATGAGTATATGGGGAGGTATATGAGGTGTTGTGTTATCACTGGTGATTTATAGAGCGTGTATGCGGTATATGGGGGTAATATGTGGGTGCGGTGGTTATATGGTGATGTATAAGCAGTGTCATGAGGTATAATATGATGAGGTTCTGGGGTTTTGTGTTCCTACTGGTGAATGTATAGAGCAGTGTATGATTATATGAGGATGTATTGAGGTGTTGTGTTATACTGGTGATATAATAGAGCATTGTAATGCGGTAATATGAGGAGTATCTGGGTGTGTGTTATCTGGTGATGTATAGAGCAGTGTAGAGGTATATGGGGAGGTATATGGGTGGTGTTTTATACCTGTGATGTATGAGCAGTGTATGACATGTATAGAGGGGGTATATGAGGTTTTGGTTAAACTGTTTATATATAGAGCAGTGTTTAGGTATATGAGAGGTATATGGGTGTTTGTGTTATACCTGGTGATGTATAGAGCATGTGTATGAGGTATATGGGGAGGTATATGATGTGTTGGTAATTATACTTTATCGGGTGATGTATAGAGCAGTGCATGAGGTATATTAGGATGTATCTTAATGTTTTGTGTTATATGGTTATGTTAGAGCAGTGTATGAGTTATATTGGGAGGTATATGATGTGTTGTGTTTATACTGGTGATGTTTAGACATTGGTATGAGGTAAGTAGGAGGTGGGTATATGGGTTGTTTGTGTTATACTGTGATGTATAGAGCAGTGTAATGAGGTAATATGCTGAGGTATCGTTGGGTGTTGTGTTATACTGGTGATGTATAGAGCAGTGTATGAGGTATATGAGGGTCTATGAGGGTGTTGTTGTTATACTGGTGATGATAGAGCATGTATAGGTATATGAGGATGTAATGAGGTGTTGTGTTTATGCTGGTGATATATAGAAGCAGTTGTATAGGTATATGGGAGGTTATATGGGGTGTTGTGGGTTATACTGGTGATGTTAGAGCATTGGATGAGGTAAATGAGGAGTATATATGTGTTTTTGTTAACTGTGATGTCTAGAGCAGTGTATGAGGTAATATGGGGAGTATTATGTGTTGTATTATACGGGTGATGTATAGAGCATTTATGATGGTAATATGAGGAGGTATATGGGGTGTTGTGTTATACTGGTGATTTATAGAGCAGTGTATGGGTATATGAGGAGGTATATTTATGGGGTGTTGTGTTATACTGGTGATGTATAAGATGGTTGAGGTAATATGAGGAGGTCTATGAGGTGTTGTGTTATACTGGTGGAGATATAGAGCAGTGTATGAAGGTTATAAACCATGAGGAGGTATATGGGGTGTTTGTTTATACTGGTGATGTATAGAGCAGTTGTATGAGGTATATGGGGAGGGTATATGATTGTGTTGTATTATAGCTGGTATGTATAGAGTCATTGGTGTATGAGGTATAATGAGGATGTATATTGGGTGGTGTTTGTGTTATCCTGGTGATGTATAGAGCCGTGTATGAGGTATATGAGGAGGTATTGGTGTTTGTGTTATAATGTGATTTTCGAGGCAGTGTAGAGTATATGAGGAGGTATATGATGTGTTGTGTTCTACTGGTGCTGTATAGAGCAGTGTATGAGGTTATGAGGAAGGTATATGATTTGTTGTTTATACTGGTGATATATAGGCAGTGTATGAGGTTATGAGGCGGTATATGATGTTGTTGTGTTATACTGGTGATGTCATGAGCAGTGTATAGGTAGAGGAGGATGTAATGAGGTGTTGTGTCTACTGGTGATGTATAGAGCAGTGTATGAGGTATATGAGAGGTATATGGGTGTGTGTTATAAAATACTGGTGATGTATAGAGCAGTGTATGAGGTATATGATTGAGGTATAAGGGGTTGTTTTATACTGGTTTGTCTAGAGCCATTGTATGAGGTATCTAGGAGGTAATGAGTGTTGTTTTATACTGGTGATATATAGAGCAGTGTATGAGGTATATGAGTAGGTATAAGGATTTGTTTGTATTATACTGGTGATGTTAGAGCAGTGTATAGGTATAGGAGGAGGTATATATTTTGTAATTATACTGGTGTGTATGAGCAGTTATAGGTATATGATGAGGTATATGGGGTGTTGGTGTTGATACTGGTGATGTAGAGAGCAGTGTAATGAGGTATTTGGGAGGTATATGGGGTGTTGTGTTATACTGTGATGTATAGAGCAGTGTATGAGTTATTTTAAAAAAATGGAAAAAAAAGGACAAAAAAAAAAGGTTCTATGAGGTTGTGTTATACTGGTGATGTATAGAGCAGTGTATGATGTATTGAGGAGGTATATGGGGTGTTTGGTGTTATACTGGGTGATGTTAGAGCATTTGTTATGAGGTATATGAGGAGGTATATTAGGTTTGGTGTTATACCTGGGGGGTGATCTATATAGAGCAGTGTATGAGGTATATGAGTAGGTATATGGGGTGTTGTGTTATACTGGTGATGTATATAGCAGTGTATCGTCTCTTGGGAGGTATTGCGTGTTTGTCTTCATACTGGTGGACGGTATAGCTCAGTGTAGTAGGTCCTCTGAGGCAGGTCTATGGGGTGTTGTGTTATCTGGTGATGTATAGAGCATGGTATGAGGTTATGAAGGAGGTATATGGGGTGTTGTGTATACTGGTGAATGTTCGAGCCAGTGTAAATGCGGTCATGAGGAGGTATCTTAGGTGTTTGTGTATACTGCTGATATATAGAGCAGTGTATGAGTGTATATGGGGAGGTAATGGGGTGGTTGTGTTCTACTGGTTAATGTATAGAGCAGTGTATTAGTATATGGGAGGTATAATGAGGTGTTTGTGTTATACTGGTGATGTATAGATCAAGTGTATGAGGTATATGGGGAGGTTATGAATTGTGGTGTTATACTGGTGATGTATAGACTTGTATTAGTTATATGAGGAGTATAATAGAGGTGTTGTGTTATACTCGGTATGTATAGAGCAGTGTATGAGGGTCTATGAGTAGGTAATTGGGGTGTTGTGTTATACTGGGGATGTATAGAGCAGTGTATGAGGTATATGAGGATTTAATGAGTGTTGTGTTATACTGGTGATGTATCGAGCAGTGGTATGAGGTGGGGAGGTATATGATGTGTTTGTTATCACTGGTGATGTATAAGCAGTGTATGAAGGTAATAGGAGGTATATGGGGTGTTGTTTTATACTGTGATGTCTAGACAGTGTTATGAGGTATATGGGGGAGGTATATGATGTGTTGTGTTATACTGTGATGTATAGAGCATGTGTTTGAGGTATATGGGAGGTATATGGTGGGGTGTTGTGTTATACTGTGATGTATAGAGCATTGGATGAGGTATATGAGGAGGTATAATGGTGTGTTTTGTTATAACTTGATGTATAGAAGCAGTGTGAGGTATATGGGGAGGTCTATGATGTGTTGTGTTATCTGGTGATGTAAACCAACAAACAAGAAAAAAAAAAAAAAAAAGGGCAAAAAAGTGTATGAGGTATATGGGGAGGTATATGGGGTGTTGTGGTATCTGGTGATGTATAGAGCCGTGTAAATGAGGTATATGAGAGTTATATGGGGTGTTGTGTTATACTGGTGTGTATAGTGCAGTGTATGAGGTAATATGAGGAGGTATAATGGGTGGTGTTGTGTTTAGACTGGTTATGTATAGAGCAGTGTATGAGGTTAAATATGAGGAGGTATATGGGGTGTGTGTTATCTGGTGTATGTTAGAGCAGTGTAATGAGTAAGATGGGGAGGTATATGGATGTGTTGTGTTATACTGTTATGTTATAGAGCATGTTGAGGTAATGGGAGGTATATGGGGTGGTTGTTTTATACTGGTGATGTATAGAGCAGTGTTATGAGTAATATGAGGAGGTATCTGGGGTGTTGGTGTTATACCCTGGTGATGTATAGAGCAGTGTATGAGGTATAGGGGATGTATATGATGTGTTGTGTTCTAACTGTGAGTATAGAGCAGTGTATGATGTAATATGGTAGGTATATGCGGTGTTGTTGTGTATACTGGTGTGTCTAGAGCAGTGTATGAGGTATATGGGAGGTATTGTGTGAGATGTGGCATGCATTCTCTCACCTTTAGGGGCCACAGCGCAGGATTGAATAATATGCCCGGACAGGACTGGGGGCACATGAAGACCCCCGATCACATCCACAGCTTCAACAAATGACAGAAATTACCTCCTCCTGGCTATCCTCCACTATCCGGTGTTGCCATGTCGCTGACCGGAAGCTTCCCGTGATGCGTTTTCCACTAACTTCCGGGTTTGCGCTCCACCCAACAGACTTTTTGCTGCTTCGGCCTGACTCGAGTTCCCTAATAGCGTAGGGGCCCGCCAGTCAGTGCCGGGAGCTGCGGGACAGAAGATCCATACAGGATAAGATACAGAAGGTTTCAGGATCTCTTCTCTGCACGCAAAACACGGATCTGTTGTCAGAGTTTCTGAGCCGTTTGGACCCGATGTTATAGGCACTAGAAACAATGTAACACTATTCATATAAATGGTCTGGGAATGGCCTGACTGAAGTCTTCCTTTCTGCCCAGCTTGGTTAACTTTTGACAAGCAATGTTGTCCTGTGTCTCTTATGACTTTCCCCATAGAAGCTCCGGAAGCCTCGGGCTGTGTATGAAGCCGGTGATCCACCTGGGGATGTACTCTCACTGTGCAAACCGGGCCTGGCACGGGTATCAATACACGCCAGCGTCAGCTCTCAACTCGGCCCCCTCACCGAGACCATTCAGAAATATGGCGCATTTACTAAGCGCTGGCGTCAGTGTTCTGTCAGTCTACTCAACGGTTTTCCTATTGTACAATGCTTCTATGTGTACAGTAACAGGCGGGTCCCCCTGCTAAAGGGGTTATCCCGGGTATAAAAGTTTACTTGGGGAGGGCTATTTAAAATCCTAAACGTGTAAGTTACCTCCTCCGGTGCTGCGATGTCCTCACCGTGGTCCGTTATGATCCGTGTCCTGTGGTTTCAATGGCGCACAAGGAGCTTCCAGCTGGCTCCTTCCCCATCCGTCCTTATCTCTCAGTGGTTGTAAGCCCTGGGAGATGGTGGTTGATTCCAGCTTCCAGCAGGCCCGAAGCTCCCTGTTCACCTTTAAACTCAACCGACGCACAGATCAGATGGACCCCCGCGGCACAGGACATCAGCAGCTCCGGAGGGAGGTAATTACACTTTATGTATTTTTTAAAATAGCCCGCGCTAAATTTTTAAATTGGCCCTAAATTTATTCCTAGCTCGGATAAACCCCTTCAAGAACACCCGACTTAAACGACGACCCTAGTTTAGACAGACCTCTTGATGTTTTAATTTATTGTACTTTATCCTTAGCTACAATAATCAAATCACTGTAACAGATATCCAGGCGTCTGTATGAAGGTTTATTTGTTACTTCTGGTTCTAATGACAAACCCAACATTTTTTAAAATCCAATGGTCACAGACAGTCTGTAATTATGAAGTTCCCGCAGCACACATTCTTCATACGCCACAAATCTTTGCAACTGTAAGGTGGCGTTCTGCTTTCTTCCCGGACCATGCACCACATTTGTCATGCAAAGTCCAACAGAAATGTGTTGCACGTTACTTGTTATGGGGCACAAAACAAAAAAACTGGTGCCTTCTGTCGGACAGTGCAAGAGCGCCAGAGCACAAGGGAGAGGCTGGTTTAATAGATTCTGTCTTTGTCCCTTAAATCTGTGAACCGGCGCCACAGTGCTCCCTAGGATAGCGGGACGTGCGCGATGGCCGGACCCCGGAAACAGAAGCGATGATGGGTACGATCGTTGGTAATCAGAGTGGGGGCCCAGGGGGGTCGCGGGACCACCCCTGACAGCTATCCTGTCCTATCTCATACCTCCGGGAGTTCTCGAATCTCAGCCTTGCCAATCTTCTAAGTAACTCTTCAGTCCCCGGTCCCCAGACACTCATCTATTTGTTGCCATTGTTCCATTCCATATACCCTCCTGCACCATTTGGAGAGTGGGGAATTCACCATTTGCTTGATCTCCCTACTTCCTAGTGAAACCGTACCAGACAATGCCCTGGCAACTAAATGCTTGATTTTGGGTCAATAACAGTTATTTTAAGAGAGTCCTTATTTTGTTATGCTGAGGACTAACTTTCGCAAAATTTCGGAAAAAAAAAAATCTTTTTTCAAAGTTTGAAATATTCTGCATTCCAGACGAAAGTAAAACTACCCAAAAGCTTGATAATTAACATTTCCAGAATGTCTGCTTTATGTTAGAATGATATTTTCATCCGTCCTCCTCTTTCTCTAAGGATGTTTATAGGCGCAGAAACTTTAGGTTCGATTTTTTTAAAATCACCAAGCCACTCCATTTTTGAGGACAACCCGGCTTCAAGTGGACTTTGAATGAAAGGCCTAAATCATAGTCACCCCATAAATTACCTACTATAGTAACTAACAAAAAAACAAACCACCCCTCAACGTTGTCAAACCGTCTATTAATTCTATTTAACCCTTTCGGTTCTTCCATGAGTTTCAACCAAATGGACCTGCAATGTTATGAAACTTTTTGACTTTTTTTTTGAAAATCATTCATTGAACTTTCATAATGACTAAAATGATGAAACGCTCTCTCTGGAAGTGTGATGCTGCAATTTTCTCCCGAGTGCAGCGACAGCCCATATGTGGTGATAAACTTGTATGGGGGCGCCAGCCGAGCATAGGATCAAGCCGCGCCATTCCAGCATCTTGTCACAATCACAGGTCTAAAATTTTTAATTATTTTTGGTATCCGAACTTATTATTTACGAGTGCGTAACAATTAAAAGATTAAATTCCATTTTTGGGGGTCTACAAATTTTTCTTATCTTTGCTCAATTTACTGAGCAACCATATTGGAGAAATGCATTGTTTTTTACTATATCAGACAACGTGTCAAGGGGGCCATAACTGTATTTTTCCTGTTGTCAGATCTGGTTGAGGGCTTATTTTTTGGCAAAAGAGTTGGTTCTTTTTAGTCGTTTTATAAGGGAACGTAACTTTGTTTGGTACTCTTTTTAGCAAATCTTTTGTGAGGGTTTTGATTAAAATTGTATTAACGGGAATTGTTAGGGTTTTTTTTTTTTTTTTTTTTTTACAATAATCTTTCACCCAATTGGTCATCTTGTTTTAGATTTATATACAGATTTGATACTGATGCGGTGTTAACAATACTACTATTTTGTGTGTTTTATATACTTAATGGTTTTTATAAGTAATTGGCCTGATTGGGAACTTTTTATTTATTATTATAAAATGATTGACTTTTTTTTTACAATTTTTTACATTTTTCCACTTATTGGCTCTTGAAACAAGCATTCATCTGATCTCTTGCTCCAGCCTCACACTGCAATAACATTGTATGCAGTTACAGTGTACAGTAACTGAGCGCGTGCTGATCAATGCTCAGTTACCTACAGCCGGGTCCTGCCAGGAGGCGGAACCAGGTGCAGAGAGGAGCCCGGCAGCCTCACGGGCCCTTGCTGGACTACTCCTTTCCACCCTCCCATTTGGCAACTGCCTAGTCCCAACACAGCACTGTTAATGAAAGCATACCTCCCTACATTTTTGAAGGGAAAGAGGGACAAAATCCCTAAGCCACACCCCAATCCGCCCTTGGCCACGCCCCAATTTTACCTTTTATAATATAAAATCTTGCGGTCCTGCTCTGGGAACCCTATGAATGCAGTGACCATATATGGATAGAGATCCTAACCTGATGACGTGGTCCATGCTCTCCTCTAATCCGACACATATCTGAAAAGATTCCTGCCCGATGTCTGCTCTTGGGACCCCTCGGAGAATGCAAGTGACCATATATGGACAAGATGGTGATCTGAGCTTATGAGTGGTCCCTGCTCTCCGCTAAGCCACCTTTCTCTGAAAAGAATTCCCTGCCTGAATGGCTGCTCTGGGAACTCCTAGGAGATGCAGTGACCATAAATGGACAATGCTGATCTAGCCTGATGAACGTGGTCCCTGCTCTCCGCTAAGCCGACACTCATTCCTGAAAGGATTCTGCCCGATGTCTGCTCTGGGTAGCCTAGGAGATCGTGACCATATATTGATAGAACTAACCTGTATGACTTGTCCCTTGCTCTCCTCTAATCCGCCACATATCTGAAAGGATTCCCGCCCGAGGTCCTTCTGCTCTTGGGGACCTAGAGAATGCAGTGACCATTAATGGACAGATGCTGATCTGAGCCTGAATGACGTGGTCCCTGCCTCTCAGCTAAGCCCGACCCTTCTCTGAAAAGGTTCCCTGCCCCCGATGTCTGTCTCTGGGGAACCCTATGAGATGCAGTGACCATATATGGACGATGGTGATCTGAGCTGATGACTGTCCCTGCTCTCCGCTTAAGCGACACTTCTCTGAAAGGATTTCCCTGCTTATGTCTCTCTGGGGAACCCTAGAGATGCAGTGACCATATATGGACAGATGCTGATCTGAGGCCTGATGACGTGGTCCTGCTCTCCGCTAATCCGCCACTTCCTGAAAAGGATTCCCTGCCCGATGTCTGCTCTGGGGAAGCCTAGGAGATGCAGTGACCATATATGTATAGATTCTGAACCTGATGACGTGTTCCCCCTGCTCTCCTCTAATCCGACACATATCTGAAAAGGATTTTCCCTGCCCATTGTCTGCTCTGGGGAACCCTAGGAGATGCAGTGACCATAGATGGAACAGATGCTGATCGAGCCCTGATGAGTGCCCTGCCTCTCATCTAACCCCGACACTTCCTGAAAAGGATTCCCTGCCCTGTCTGCTCGGGGAACCCTAGGAGAATGCTTGACCCTATATGGACAGATGGTGATCTGAGCTGATGACTGGTCCCTGCTCTTCCGCTAAGCCACACTCTTCTCTGAAAGGATTCCCTGCTGATTTCTGCCTGGGGAACCCTGGAGATTCAGTGGACCATATTGGACAGATGCTTATCTGAGCCTGATGACGTGGTCCCTGCTCTCCGCTAAGCCGACACTTCTCTGAAAGGATCCCTGCCCGATTGTCTGCTCGGGAAGCTAGGAGATGCGTGACCAATATGATAGAGATCTGAACCTGATTGACGTGGTCCCTGCTCTCCTCTAATCCGACCATATCCTGAAAAGGTTCCCTGCCCGATGTCTGCTCTGGGAAACCTAGTCGATGGGCATGACCATATAGGACCAGATGCTGACATCTGAGCCTGATTACGTGGTCCCTGCTCTCTCACTAAGCCTCGACACGTCTCTGAAAAGGATTCCCTGGCCCGATGTCTGCTCTGGGGAACCCTAGGAGAATGCAGTGACCATATATGGATAGAGATCTGAGCCTGATGACGTGGTCCTTCTCTCCGCTAACCCTAACTTCTCTGAAAAGGATTCCCCTGGCCCGATGTCTGCGCTGGTGAACCCTAGGAGATGCAGTGAACCATATATGTATAGAGATCCTGAGCCTGATGACGTGGTCCCTGCTCTCCGCTAACCCACCACTTTCTGAAAAGATTCCTGCCCGATGTCTGCTCTGGGGAACCTAGGAGATGCAGTGACCATATATGGACATATGGTGATCTGAGCCTGATGAACGTTGGTCCCTGCGCTCCGCTAAGCCCACACTTCTCTGAAAGGTTCCCTGCCGATGGTCTGCTTCTGGGGAACCCTAGGAGATGCGTGACCATATATGGACAGATGCTGATCTGAGCCTGATGACGTGGTCCCTGCTCTCCCGCTAAGCCGACACTCTCTGAAAGGATTCCCCTGCCGATGTCCGCTCTGGGGAATCTAGGAGTGCAGTGACCATATATGGATAGAGATCTGAAACCTGATGACGTGTCCCTGCTCTCCTCTAATCGAACACATATCTGAAAAGGATTCATGCCCGATGTCGCTCTGGGGAACCCTAGGAGATGCAGTGACCATATATGGACAGATGCTGATCTGAGCCTGATGAAGTTGTCCCTGCTCTCCCTAATCCTACACTTCCTCTCTGAAAAGGATTCCCTGCCCGATGTCTGTAGAATCCATTCGTATACAGTTCAGAAATGCATTGATTCCTGACGTGAAATGTGCGACAGCAGGGAAACTACATGACCGTGATTTTTTTGGATTTAAATGCTCCCTCCTTTTCGCTTTCTCTTCTCTTGTTTTTCTATATAGATTGTGAAACCAAATAAACCCGAATCTGCCAGTATTCCTTCACAAGATGCCTCTTGATTAGAAACACAGCCAACGCACATAAAAAGAGGATATCTTAAATCCTACTCTAACAAATGCAACCTCTTTGCTGAGGCAATCCTGCTTCAGCAACCCGCTCCCATAACCTTATATACCGATGAGAAAAACCCGATCAGTTACCGAAACCGTGATAGGACTGTTGGTCATTGTAATTGAGCAAGCATTCAGATCGAGGGTTTTGGCACAGGGTTAAGACATTTATTATCCTGCAGAACCAACCATTGGTCCTCATTTTGATTTTGCCCTAGTGGCATATATTACATTGGGCGCAACATTAGGTGTTTATAGCCGTTAGGATCAGAGAAACTTTCATTCTGTCAGCACGGGCTATTGTTGCCCTGTTAGGGCTATGGTTCCCACGTTAGGAATGGTTGTGGGAAACTCGTACGTTCTATGGTTTGGAGGGTTACAAAGAGTGACAGAGTCCCTCCTGAGTTATAGCTCTTTGATTCTACTTGCATCAGGAAGCCATATAATAATCATTAATATCCGCTCTAGGAGTTTATGGGTTTAATGTACCGGCAATGATTATTTGTATTTTTGTGATCACATAGTTCATTTTAACATTGCTCCTCTAGCCTTTGCGTCTTTTTGTGGCCTACGGTGTTTAAAGGCATTTCCCATGAACACAAGTGGGGCCTACTTGCAGATCATGAAAACAAGGGGTCCGAGAGATAATGGGCAGAATGGTCAGGTGCGTGCCGCCTGCCCATTAGTCTGACGGAGCAACGAGGGGTCCGACAGAGGTACGTGAGACCCCATCGTACCCTTGTATTCATGATCTGTGGGGGTCTCAGCACTGAGACCCTATCGGTCAGCAAGTAGGCCCTAGCCTGGGAATAGGCCTACTTGTGTTTGGGGGAAAACTCCTTTACATAAAGGATAGGCTATACTGCTCTTTGCATTGGTTGTTTTTAACATATCTGTGTCAGTGTTGTATGTTTGTTTAATCACAATGATAACACTTTGGAAGACTTCTGTATACAGTTGTTTGATGTTACCATGATGCTCCCCCGAGAGGCTTTTATACCCGGGCTCCAGAAGGGTGACGTCTGAGGCTTGAGAGAGCACAACAGGTGGACGAAAACGGCCCGTTCCCCGCCGCTCTTGGTGTCCTCCCGCACCGCTTTCCTTGCATATGGACTCTGGTCTTGAAGATTTGAACCCCATCACGGATGTCCTCATCCGAGTGCCGTTACCAACTCTCCAATGCTGTCGGAAGGCATTGAGCTCTGCTACGTAGTCTTGCGTGTCCCATCGTGGTTTTTCTACTCTTTCTTCGGCTTATTTGATGCCTGGTCCCAGAACTTTTTTGTAAATCTCTTCCTTTTCCCCCCCCTTCCCCATATGTAAAAGCTGCTCTGAGCCCTACAAAAAAATGCATACAGTGTTTCCCGCATGAGTTATCAGATGTTTAAGAAATGACGGTTTCAGAGAAAAACCTTTGCCACACTCTGCTGTGCATTAATATGGCTTCTTCCTTGTGTGGGTTTTCTGATGCTCCGAGAAGACTCCCCGCCTGGCTAAAGCATTTCCCACTTGTAAGCAGCATGTACAATGGCTTCTCTCCTCGGTGAAATTTCCTGTGGTCACCAAGCAAAGACTTACTGAAAAAACTCTGTCCACACTTCAAGCATGAAACGGCCTCTGGCCAGTTTGAGAATTTCTGATGGTGAGAAGACACGTTCCTGTAAAACGTTTTATTCACAATCTGGACATGGGAACGTATTCTCCCCTGTGTTTTTTCCTTTGGTGTCTTATAAGGTTTGATTTATGGGCAAAATATTCCCACATTCCAAACATGAATATGGCTTCTCCCCGTGTGAATTTCCTGATGCTTAAAGATCCCGATTTCTGTATAAAACATTTCCCACATTCCGAACAGCAAATGGCTTCTCCCCGTGTGAATTCTCTGATGTTTCTCAGCTTCCGATCCCCATTGGTAACATTCGTCCCACATTCCGGACAACAAGAAGGGCTTCTCGCTCGCCTGTTGGAGGTCTCAGATGCCCAATGACAGCAAAGTTTGCCTAAAACTTTCCCACTTCTAGACAGGAATATGGCTTCTTCTCCAGTCTCCCCCTGTGTGATTCTCTATGTTTTAAAAACAGATCTGTTTATTTCTAAAGCATTTCTCACACTCAGACAGGAAAATGCTTTCTCCCCCGTTGGATCTTCTGGTGTCGACAAGAATCGAATTTCTTGTGTAAAATGTGTTCCACATTCTAACAGGGACTATTCGTCATCCGTCCCTGTGTAGATCCTCCCCCCTCATTGAATGTGATATCTGCTTTCTCTGTGACACTCGTATCTTCAGCGATAGGCACACCCGATCAATGAAGGTTCATTGTGAGTGATAGGACCAGTCACAGGTCACTGCGCTGGACTTAGGTCATGGACTGTTTTTCCGAATGATCTTCTGGGATATTCTGAGAATTTTCCTTGCATGATCTGGAGATGAAACGAATGTTTCCCCAAGTTTTCAATCCTCACTTCTGTTGGTAAAAGAAATGGATCGTCACTTCTTTTATTAGAAATATTCTGTTTGTTTTTGCAAAGTAAAGTCCGTTGATAGTTTCCTTCTTGCTGTCCAGCAGGCCTTTAAGGCGTTGATAAGCGGTGAATTTTTAGGTGGATATTTATACTCATTGCTCTATTTTTTTTTTATTTTTTTTTTGGCATGAACTTAAAAGATTTTTGCAGTGGTTTTTTGTACAGAACACAATAGGGATAGTTGAACAATAGAATAGTTTTTTGTATATTTTTTTTATATTTTTTTTTTCAGTTTTCATAATCTCAAAACGACCATATAATGATTCCCTAGTATGTGGTCAGTCCTTTTGATATACATTTGGGCAACATTTTACTAAGATCTGCGCACCAATTTGCACGTTCTTTCTAGTGCAAACTGCTTGCACAGGTTTTAAAAAAAAAAAACTTAAGGGTGTTTCCCACAAAGAAAAGTGAGGCCCTTTCCATGGGATAGGATCTACATTGCTGATCCGTGGGGGGGCTCATTATGATATGCTACAGATCACGAAACGATGGGTTCTATAAGGTCCCACATCCCTCTGTGGACTCTTCCTCACTCCAATCAGACTAGTGAACAGACGCCGCACTGACGGTTCTGCTCTCCACTCTATGGACTGAGTAAATTGTCAAGCATAAGGGTCATGTTCGCCCGTCTTCTCCATTAGTCTGACTGAGAGAACAGGGGTCCATGGCAGGTCTCGCACTGATGGATAGGGCTAACTTTTCTTCATGGAAAACCCTTTTAAGAATTTGCCTGTGCCACTTAGTTTTGTGTTGCGGCTGCACTATTCTTCCTACTACACAACTTCTGCCTGAATGGCGCGATGCCAGTCCGCACTGTGCTCCACATTTATCATGAAAATCTGACCGAAATGTGTCATCCTCCCTATGTTAAAGCTGCATCAAAAAAAGTGGTGCCCTCTGTCTGGACAGTGCAGGGGCGCAAATTCATGAAGAACGGCACCAGAAATCCTGATCTTGCGCTCCACCCCCCACCATAACCCACGCCATTCCCCTGCAAACTACACAGGGAACTGCACATAGTGAAGACGCCCTGCTATTAGTAAATGTGGAGCAAGATGTGTAGTCCTCGTGGCAACTTGGCATGTTTTAGAGCTCTCAGGTTTATCTACTGTAAAACTTATAATCGACCTGCACTCCGAATTCCTGGGATGTCTGTCCTGCGTCCCATGCGAAGAGCAGACACAAGACTCGCCAAAGACTTTGTTATTTTTATGGATACTTGTAGCTTTGTCTGCAGGGACATGGGTGACGATGCTGGCCATACACCAGAGATGTTGCATATATACACTGACTGAGACTGACACAAATGAGCGTCTTGAAAGTTGATCTACTGTATCTAAGGCTTTGGGGCAGGGGCGAGCAATTCATTTTCATTTAGGGTTGGATGGGAATAGAAATGCCGGATTAATATACGTAAAGGACATTCACCACCAGGATGAAGGATTGTAAATCAAGCACACTGACACACTGGTGCAAATTAGCCTGAGGGTCTCCAGGCTCCATAGATGTTAACACATCCTGGAACCCCTTAGGCTCATTTGAATAATTTTAACAGCCTTTTTTGGTAAAAAACCAGGACATTAGAAGAGCAGATCCTGTCACAGGGGGTGCACACCAGTATGTCATTTTTAATGGATAAAGCTATTTTTTGGATTTTACCCTCAAGTGCTCCGGCTTTCCTCATTTTCCTCTCAGTATGTTAGTGCTTGGTTTACAATCCTTCATCCTGGTGGTTGATGTCCTTTAACTCCGCTATACCCAATAACTATATACAGTAAAAAAAAATTAAACATTAAAATAATGCAATGAAAATATGGAGGATCTAATTCCAATACATTTTTTAACAATCTCAGGCGGGCTGGGCCGGTCAGAGATAGTTATAGGTCCGGATGTGGCCCTCGGCTCGTACAATGCCAAGGTTTGCTTTAGGCCTTAGGAGATGGTAACACTGGTTTGTTCATCCATCTTTTAATTTAGAGAGAGACTGCTGGTGTTTCACTACAGACACTACAGTGTTTGTGCAATGAGAAGTTATACAATTTTCCAATATATTTTGACACGGCTATATGTTTGGTATTGTATATACAGAGTGTAGAGCTGCTGAGCGGGGCAGAGGTGAGGATGCTGGACATTGCTATATGTTATGGTATTGTTATATACAGAGATAGAGCTGCTGAGTGAGAGGGGAGTGAGCTGGGAAACTGTGCTAGATGTTATGGTATTGTTATTACAGATGATAGAGCTGCTGAGCGGGAGAGGTGAGAGAGGTGAGGTGATGCGGGACACTGTGCTATATGTTATGGTATTGTTATATACAGATGATAGAGCTGCTGAGCGGAGAGGTGTAGAGTGATTGCTTGGGACACTGGTTCTATATGTTATGGTATTGTATAGAAGATGATAGAGCTGCTGAGTGGAGAGGTGAGTGATGCTCGGACACTGGCATATGTTAGGTATTGTTACTATACAGATGATAGAGCTGCTGAGGGAGAGGTGAGTGATGCGGGGACACTGTGCTATATGTTATGGTATTGTATATACAGATGATAGAGCTGCTGAGCGGAGAGGTGAGTGATGCTGGGACAAGTTGCTATATGTTATGGTATTGTTTATACAGATGATAGAGACTGACAGCGGAGAGGTGAGTGATGCTGACAACTTGCTATATGTTTTGGTATGGTATATACAGATGATAGAGATGCTGAGCGGAGGAGAGGGAGTGATGTGGACACTGGTGCTATCATGTTTAGGTATGTTCATACAGATGAATGAGCTGTGAGCGGAGAGGTGAGTGATGCTGGGACACTGTGCTATATGTTATGGTTTGTTATATACAGATGATAGAGTGCAGCGGAGGGAGATGGGATGCTCGGACAATGCGATATGTTATTGGTGTTATATACAGATGATAGAGCTGTGAGCGGAAGAGGGTGGTGATGCTCGGACACTGGCTATATGTTATGGTATTGTTATATACGAAGATTAGAAGCTGCTGAGCGGAGAGGTGAGAGATGCTGGGCACGGGCTATATGTTATGGTATGTTATATACAGTGATAGAGCTGCTGAGCGGAGAGGGTGAGTGATGCGGGGACACTGCTATATGTATGGTATGTTATATACAGATGATAGAGCTGCTGAGCGGAGAGGTGAGGATTGCTGGGACACTGTGCTATATGTATGGTATTGTTATATACAATGATTAGAGCTGCTGAGCGGAGAGGTGTGATTGCTGGACCATGTGATATATGTTGATGGTAATTGTTATATACAGATGATAGAGCTGCTGAGCCGGAGAGGTGAGTGATGTGTGGACACTGTGCCTATATTTTTGGTATATATACACGATGATTAGAGTGCTGAGCGGAGAGGGTGAGTGATGCGGGACACTGTGCTATATGTATGGTATTGTGATATACAGATGATAGGATGCCTGAGCGGAGGGTGAGGATGCTGGGACACTGTGCTATTATGTTATCGGTATTGTGTCTATACAGATGATAGAGCTGCTGAGCGGAGAGGTGTGAGTGTCTGGGACACTGTGCTATTGTTATGGTATTGTTATATACAGAGATAGAGTGCTGAGCGGAGAGGTGGAGTGATTGCTGGGACACTGTGCTATATGTTATGTGGATATTGATATACAGAGGATAGAGCTGCTGAGCGGAGAGGTGAGTGATGCTTGGGACAACTGGCTAGCTGTTATGGTATTGTCTATACAGATGATAGCGCTGCTGAGGCGGAGGGTGAGCGGATGCGAGCGACATTATACTAGGATTATAGTATATGGGGATGTGCCGTGGATGACTAGTATCATTGTGGGTAGTAGGTCCCTGGAGGGTGTTCAGGACTTTACAGGATTATATTATATGGGTGATGTGTCCGGGTGGTGATTGAGTGTGACTGTATCATGTGGTGTTGTCAGGATCCCTGTGAGGGTCAGGACATATACAATGATTATTATATGGGTGATGTGTCGGGTGTGACTGTACATTGTGTGTCTCAGGTCCCTGTGAGGAGGTGTCAGGACATATAACAGATTATATATTATGGGTGATGTGTCCGGGTGATGACTGTATCATTGTGTGTGTCAGGGTCACCTGTGAGGGTAAGGACATTAAACAGGATTATATTATATGGGTGATGTGTCCGGGTGGTGACTGTATCATTGTGGGTGTCAGGTCCCTGTGAGGTGGTCAGGACATTTATACAGATTATATTATATGGGTGATTGTGTCCCGGGTGGTGACTGTATCATTGTGGGTGTCAGGTCCCTGTGAGGTGTCAGGACATTACAGGATTATATTATATGGGTGATGTGTCCGGGTGGTGACTGTATCATTGTGGTTGTCAGGTCCCTGTGAGTGTGTCAGGACATTATACGGATTATATTATATGGGTGATGTGTCCGGGTGGTGATGACTGATCATTGGTGTCAGTCCGTGATGGGTGTCAGGACATTATACAGGATTATATATATGGGGTGATGTGTCGGGTGGTGACTGTATCATTGTGGGTGTCAGGTCCCTGTGAGGGGTGTCAGGACATTAACAGGATTATATTATATGGGGGTTGATGGTCGGGTTTGATGACTGTATCATTGTGGTGTCAGGTCCCTGTGAGGTGTCAGGACATTATACAGGATATATTATATGGGTGATGTGTCCGGGTGATGACTGTATAGTGTGGGTGCAGGTCCCTGTGAGGGTGTCAGGACATTATACAGGGATTTATTATATGGGGGGATGTGTCCGGGTGGTGACTGTATCATTGGTGGTTCAGGTCCCCTGTGGGTGTTAGGACTTATACAGGATTTATTATATGGGTGAGTTGTCCGGGTGGTGACGTATCATGTGGGTTGTCAGTCCTGTGAGAGTGTTCAGGACATAATACAGGATTAATATATATGGGTGATGTGTCCGGGTGAGGGTGTGAGTGACTGTATCATTGTGGGTCTGTCAGCGTCCGTGAGGTGTCAGAGGACATTATACAGGGATTATATTATATGGGTGATGTGTCGGGTGGTGACTGTATCATTGTGGGTGTCATCTTCGGGGTCCCCTGTGTGAGGTGTCAGCAGGGGTCAGGACATTATACAGGTTATATTATATGGGTGATGTGTCGGGTGGTTGACTGTATCAGTGTGTGGTGTCAGGTCCCTGTGAGGGGGTCGGACATTACAGGATTATATATATGGGTGATGTGTGTCGGGTGGTGACGTATCATTGTGTGTCTCAGGTCCGTGAGGTGTCAGGACATTATACAGGATATATTATATGGTGATGTGTCCGGGTGGTGACTGTATCATGTGTGGGTGTAAGGTCCCTGTGAGGGGTCAGGACATATACAGGATTATATTATATGGGTGATGTGTCCGCGGTGGTGACGGTATCATTGGGGTGGTCAGGTCCCTGTGAGGTGGTCAGGACATTATACAGGATTATATTAATGGGTGATGTCCGGGTGGTGTGACGTATATTGTGGGGTCAGGGTCTTGTGAGGTGTCAGGAACATTAACAGGATTATATTATATGGGTGATGGTCGGGTGGTGATGTATCATTGTGGGTGTCAGGTCCCTGGGAGGTGGCAGGGACATTATACAGGATTATATTATATGGGTGATGGTTCATGGGTGGTTTGACTGTATATTGTGTGGTGTCAGGTCCTGTGAGGTGTCAGGACATTATACAGGTATTATTATATGGGTTTGAGGTCCGGGTGGTGACTGTATCATGTGGGTGTCAGGTCCCTGTGAGGTGTCAGGACATTATTACAGGATTATATTATATGGGTGAGTGTCCGGGTGGTGACTGTATCATTGTGGTTGTCGGTCCCGGTGAGGTGTCAGGGCATTATACAGGATAATTTATGGGTGATATGTCCGGGTGATGACTGTATCATTGTGTGCTAGGTCCCTGTGAGTGTTCCTGGCCTTAACAGGATTATATTATATGGGTGATGTGTCCGGGTGGTGACTGTGTCATTGTGGGTGTCAGGTCCCTGTGAGGTGTCAGGACATTATAAGGGATTATATATCTGGGTGATGTGTTCGGGTGATGACTGTGTCAGTGGTGTCTCAGGTCCTGTGAGGTGTCAGGAATATACCGGATTATATTATTGGGTGATGTGTCCGGGTGGACTGTTTCATTGTGGGTGTCAGGTCCCTGTGAGGTGTCAGGACATTATACAGGATTATATTATATGGGTTGATGGTCCGGGTGATGACTGTATCATTGTGGTGTCAGGTCCGTGAGGTGTCAGGACATTATACAGGATATATTATATGGGTGATGTGTCGGGTGATGACGTATCATGTGTGTGTCAGGTCCCTGTGAGGTGTCAGGACATTATTACAGGATTTATTATATGGGTGATGCGGGTCCGGGTGGTGACTGTATCAGTGTGTGTCAGGTGCCTGGTGAGGTGTCAGGAATTATAAGGATATATTATATGGGTGATGTGTCGGGTGGTGACTGTATCATGTTGTGTGTCAGTTCCCTGTGAGGTGTCAGGGACATATACAGGATATATTATATGGGTGAGTGTCGGGTGGTGACTGTATCATTGTGGTGTCAGGTGTCCTGTGAGGGTCAGGACATTATACAGGATATAGTATTATATGGTGTGTGTCCGGTGGTGACTGTGTCATTGTGGGTGTCAGGTCCCTGTGAGGTGTAGGACATTATAAGGATTGATTTATTGGTGATTGTTCCGGTGTGGTGGACTGTATCATGTGTCTCAGGTCCCTGTGAGGTGTCAGGACATTATACAGGAGTATATTATATGGGTGATGTGTTCTGGTGATGACTGTATCATTGTGGGGTCAGGCAGGTCCTGTGAGGTGTCAGGACATTATACAGGATTATTATATTATGGTGTATGTGTCCGGGTGATGACTGTATCATTGTGTGTGTCAGGTCCCTGTGAGGTGTCAGGACATTTATACAGGATTTATATATGGGTGAGTGTCCGGGTGAGATGATGCATTGTGGGTGTCAGGTCCCTGTGAGGTGTAAGGACTTATACAGGATTAATTATATGGGTGATGGTCCGGTGGTGACTGTATCATGGTGGTGGCAGGTCCCGTGAGGTGTCAGGACAATATACAGGAGTATATTATATGGGTGATGTGTCAGGGTGGTGGACTGTATCATGTGGGTTTGTCAGGTCCCTGTGAGGTGTCAGGCATTATACAGGATTTATATTATATGGGTGATGTGTCCGGTGATGATGCGGTCATTGTGGGTGTCAGGTCCTGTGAGGTGTCAGGACATTATACAGGATTATATTATATGGGTGATGTGTCCGGGTGATGACTGTATCATTGTGTGGTCAGGTCCCTGTGAGGTGTTCAGGACATTATACAGATTATTTTATATGGGTGATGTTTGTCCGGGTGGGACTGTTCATTGGGGTGTCAGTCCTGTGAGGTGTCAGGAATTAGACAGGATTAATTATATGGGTGAGTGCCCGGGTGATGACTGTGTCATTGTGGGTGTCAGGTCCCTGAGTGTCTCGGACATAACAGGATATATATATGGGTGATTGTGTGGTGGTGACTGTATCATTTGTGGGTGTCAGGTTCCTGTGAGGTGTCAGGACATTATACAGGATTATATTATATGGGTGATGTGTCGGTGGTGACTGTACATTGTGGGTGTCAGTCCCTGGAGTGTGTCAGGACATTATACAGGATTATATTATATGGGTGATGTGTCGGGTGATGAAGTATCATTGTGGTTGTCAGGTCCCTGTGAGGTGTCAGGAAATATACAGGTTATATTATATGGGTGATGTGTCGGGTGGACTGTATCATTGTGTGTCAGGTCCCTGGGGGTGTCAGAACATTATACAGGATTATATATGGGTGATGTCGGCGGTGGATGTACGTATCATTGTGGTTGTCAGCGCCTGTGGGTCAGGAAATTATACAGGATTATATTATCTGGGTGATTGTGTCCGGGTGATGACTGTGGTCATTGTGGGTGTCAGGTCCCTGTGAGGTGTCAGGACATTATACGGATATATATAGGTGATTGTCGATGTGTCCGGGTGGTGGACTGGATCATTGGGGTGTTAGGTCCCTGTGGGGGTCAGGCATATACAGGATATATTAAGGGTGATGTGTCCGGGTGATGACTGTGTCATTGTGGGGGGTGTCGGTCCTGGGAGGTGTCAGGACATTATACAGGAGTATATATATGGTGTGATGTGTCCGGGTGGGGTCTGTATCTGTGGGGTCAGGTCCCTGTGAGGTGTCGGACATTTATACAGGATTATTTATAGGGGTGATGTGTGTCCGGGTGATGACTGTTCATTGTGTGTCGGTCCCTGTGGGGTGTCAGGAATTATACAGGTTATATTATTAGGTGATGGTCCGGGTGGTGACTGTATCATTGTGTGTGTCAGGTCCCTGTGAGGTGTCAGGGCATTTACGGATTATATTATATGGGTGAGTGTGTCGGGTGGTGACTGTATCATTGGGGGTGTCAGGTCCTGTGAGGTGTCAGGACATTCTACAGGATTATATATAGGGTGATGTGTCGCGGTGGTGTGACTGGTATCATGTGGGTGTCAGGTCCTGTGAGGTGTCAGGACATTTACAGGATATATTAATGGGTGATGTGTCCGGGTGATGACTCTGTCATTGTGGGTCTCAGGTCCCTGTGAGGTGTCAGGACATTAAAGGATTATATATATGGTGATGTGTCCGGGTGGTGACTGTATCATGTGTGTGTCAGGTCCTGTGAGGTGTCAGGACATTATACAGGATTGATATTATATGGGGTGAGTGTCCGGGTGGTGACTGTATCATTGGGGTGTAGGTCCTGTAGGGAGGTGTCAGGACATATACAGGATTATATGTATATGGGTGATGTGTCTTGTGGTGACTGTATATCATTGTGGGGGTGTCAGGTCCCTGTGAGGGTCAGGACATTATACAGGATTTATATTATAAATGGGTGATGTGTCGGGGGTGACTGTATCATTGTGTGTGTCAGGTCCCTGTGGGGTGTCAGGACATTAACAGGATTATATTATATGGGTGATGTGTCCGGGTGATGAGGATCATTGTGGGTGTCAGGTCCCTGTGATGGTCGGACATTATACAGGTATTATATTTATGGGTGATGTGTCGGGTGATGAATGTATCATTGTGTCTCAGGTTCCTGTAGGTGTCAGGATGTCTCCATCTATTCCCATGGAGGAGTGGGACACATAGAAGAGCACAAGGACCTCTACAAGGACCTCATAATGGAGGACCCCCGGCCCCCTCACGTCACCAGAGTAAGTGGGTTACAGGAGTCTACAGCTGCAGAATGTAGACATGTTAGGTAGAGCTGGAGGGCTGGTAGAGATTTCTGTTTGGGGAGATGGGGATAATATCCAAAGGGGAGGGGTTGTCCAACTATGGGAACCTTAGAAGTCCATAGATGGTCAATGATGAAACTAATTCATCCAGAGCTCCGTAGATTGCTGTGGAGCTTCCCTGTTTTAGTTCTATAATACCGTAACAGAAACTGCTGCTGGTACATTGTAGAGATAAGAATTGGATCTTCAGGTCATCTCCAGAACTGGAGAAAAGAAGTGAAAGGGACCTGTCACCAGGAATGTCATGTGAGCTGCTGACAGGTTTCCATTAGCCAGCAGCAGGGTGAGTACTGGGAGGGGGGGGAAGATGCAGCCTGGGGTTGCTGCTGTGCTGCCTGCCCATCCCCTGGATGCATTGTGGGAAATCAGCCTCGCACAGACTAATGGAACGTGTCACCAGCTAAAATTATCATTCCTGGTGACTGGTTCACCCAACTTGTTTCTTTGTTCTGTAGATCATCTGAAAGAATCAATTGATATGTTTGTTTAAGGATAAAGTAACAATTTGCCAATTTATTCTCTGTATCAATTCTCATGGTTTCTCGTCGCTCTGCTTGCTGTTATCTATAGAAGTTCCAGTGAAAAGAAAATCGTCCATGGTGGTGTGATGACAGGCTGCACGGCGCGTTATCATCACAGGGAGCAATAGGAGTCGTGCACCTGGTGGAATCACATGACCAGGGACAGATTCTATCTTGGAGAGTAACTAGAAGCTCCTATAGTCACCAGACTGAGGCAGGTTGGATTATAATATGTGAGAAGCTGTATTTTTGTAATAAAGTTAATTAGAGAATGTGATAATTGTTTATGGAGTATTATTTGATAGTCTTTCTTCGGGAGGAAGTATATCCCTTATAAATGTGGCACACAGCATTTCAGATGCAAATTATACCAAAATTCTGGTGTAGACAGACTTGATACATCTCCCCCGATAGTGTCTTAGTGGCATACGTTCGACCAGCGATGTCTGTGATTGTGTACATCCTGCGGACAGATTCTCTTTTTTTCCAAGTTGCTTTCTTAACGCCACAGAAATAACGGGGAAAAGCGCAAGAAACATTCTACCCTTTATTCTTCACTGGGATCTGCGAATGTTTCTGTCTTCGCAGGACTCTCAAATAAATTCTCAAGTATTTTACTGAATAATGTACTTGAAGGCTCATCTCGTACAAAGATGTTAGGGTGCTGACCCACCTCCCCGAGTCCAGAACTCACAACACAGCAAATTCTTCCGATAGTCTTAGGTGAGCCGGGGGCATAAAGATGAGGATATCCTAGATGATGAAAATTATATTCCTATCGATCACAATGTTCAATCAGCCATATCTATAACGGGAAAATATGTATCTAGCCAGGGCGAAAGTCAACACAGAGATTGATGTCATACCATCCCAGATAATTCCCCGACCCACTTCGATGTCACTGAAGACGGCGATTGGTCTGATAAGAGGAAGTCAATTGGGACGTAAGGCGGAGGAAAAGGGAGTTCTCACAACCCTTCTACCATAAGTCCATACATTCTGGTGCCCAAACGCCACAAAGGAAGGATAAGAATCACAACGTCCGCTACAAGGCAGGGGTTTTAGAGAAATCCGGAAGTATGAGATTGATCTGACAGACGTGGAGTCATTCTCTGCTGCGCATGTGGAAAGTGGTCTCGACTGAGTAGATCAGAACTGCTTTATCCATCAAGAGAGTCATATGAGGGCAAAAGAAGGACATCCTTTACCGCCAGCCCCCTCCAAAAACCGACTTTAGGGGAATAGTATACAAATGCCAGATTGTGGTTTGGGTTTCAGTAACACGACTGACCTCGTCACCCACCATCAGATCATATCAAGAGAACGTTATCCCGTGTCAGGGTGTGACGGGGATTTACAAGCGCGCTCAGGGCTGGTCAAATCAGAAAACCCACGCCCTACAGAGGCTTTTGATTGTGCCACAGGTGGCAAAACTTTATATCCAACGCTCATCCCTAGACTACAACAAAAGCTTCATGCCGAGGCTGGAGACAGCTGGGAACTGGAGCCGATGCGGAGATAGTTCAGGGAGGAGACTCCAATCTCAACGACATCAGCATTTGGAAGTCAGGATAAATTGTTCTCCTGCTCTTACATGCGGTTGAATGCTTTATAGCAGTGGCCATTTCGGCACGCACAGAAAAAGACACTTCAAGACACGATCTCTGATGTGCCCCGATGTGGAAAAGCTTTTCAGAGGAGGCAGGACTCTCCAAGCATCAGAGAGTCGTCCATCGAGGAGATGTGGCTTTGACTTGTCCTGCGTTGTGGAAAAGGATTGCCTGCAATCGGAGCTCGAGTAGACATATGGCCGTTCACTCGGGGCAGAAGCGTTACACCTGCACTGAGTTGTGGAAAGTGTTCTCCTTAAGTAGCTCTCGTAAGGCATCAAAGGATTACACTGGACACAGACGTGCAGTACTGCCCGAGTGTGGGAAAGGATTCTCCGTGCAACTCGCGAGCTGCTTCGGCTCCAATCTGTCATCAGTAAACATCTTTATTTTCCATATTTGTTCTATAAGAGATCTGTCCTTATCCCCACCTTCCACATCTTTTCCATTGTAGGGGTTCAGACATTTTTAAAGTCAGCACCTTCTATAAGCTGTACGTTTATTTTTCCGGTCCTCATAGTGTTTAGATTTTAATAGCCACTTTGGGGTTTTATATGTCCCACTGATGAAATTTACCCTGTTCATCAGGAAAGTCATTTTTCATGATAATAATCTTTAATAGCGCCATGAAATCCACAGATCCTTACAATTTTACATGAATGGTTCCAGTGGCCTCTGACAGGAGTGATTTAAAAAAAATGCCTTGTGCCGCATCCGTGTATCCAGGTCTTTTTTAATTCATTACATTAACTGGTTCCCTGCAAGCAGTGAGTGGCCAGGCCCAGGGTGAAGGGGCAGTTCGTATTTTGTCTTCTCCCCCTATGCGCCTCCCCCTAAACCTCTCCGCTCTTTATAGCCACCTAAAGAGAACCACCTGTTGCAGATCGTATCTGAACTGAGGGGGGTTTGCAGACAAACAGATATAATGAGGCTCTGTGGCTTCAGCGCTTCTCTAGCATGTGAGTTATTCTCTGCAGGAGAGGATGATGTAATCCCTGGGTTGTGCCTGAAGACAGAATAATCAATTGCTGACACCATCCCCCAGCTGCTGTGTATGAGTGATCCAGCTCAGGTGATTAGTGCTGACTTAAACCTCCATTTGTAATACAAGCCTCGTGTGTAATGTGTTACATGCTGACCCAGCTTTCCCAAGGTCCTGAATTGTATAAATGTTTTTTCAGCAAAACCACTCAGCTCGGATTAACCAAGATATGATCCGCACAGTGCAGCTACAGATGTCAGGGTATGTTTGCTTCATATGCCAACATCAACTGTAGGTTTCCTTAAGTTGCCACAAGCAATTCTCATTTGAACTGCCACCCGCCCCAAGTCCAGGTAATGTACAGCAACACTAAAAATCAACATGCCAGAGCTATTGGAACTGGCATCCAGTAAAATGTAATATAAAGCGCTATTTAAAGATTATATTATCATTACTTTAATCATCTAAAAATGACCTTGCCGATGGGTTCCCCGTTCCTTTAAACCTTCTGCTTTGCAGTATAGTTAAAGGGGACCGACCCCCTCGTCGCTCCATCAGATAGTGGGAGAAGACAGACGGCCGTGCATGACTGTTCTGCTCCATTAATCTTATGAAGCTGAATTAAATTGCCGAGTGCTGCAATCACGATCTCTGTCAGCTCCGTAGAGATTAATGGAGCAGAACAGTCATGCACGGCCGTCGTCTTCCATTGTCTGATGGACGACAAGGGGTCGTCCCCTTTAATATAATACAGAGAAAGGTTTAAAGGGAACCCACCGGGAAGGGGTTGGTCGGACCCTTCATTCTCACGATCTGCGGGGGGTCTCAGCAAGTAGGCTCTATCGTGGGAAACCCCTTTAAAGGGGTCACTGGCACAGAGGGGTGACTTTGGGGCAGTCACTGGCGCTAACTTTTCAAAACTGAAAACTTAACTGAATTCACCCTTTTTTTTTTTAGCTAAAAAAAGGTTTTGCTCCCATCCCCATAACATCATTGTTATCTTACCTGAATACTGCTAGATCCTATCTCGCCATTATCCTGTCATGTCAGTTGACCAGGGTGATGTCATCTAGGTCCATTACACATAACATTGCAAGTTTTACCCCATGTGTATACTGATCACAATAAATCACGCAGCTTCCATGGAGGATGGGGAGGAGTAGAGGCATGGAGGTGCTGTGATTTGTGGATCGATATACACATGGGTAACACTTTTGCAAATGTTAGTGGGTAATGGACCGTAGATGACATCACCCTGGTCACATGACAAGTAGTGCTGGATGATGTTATGGGGCATGGCAAGGAGCTTCTGGATGGCATGAAGCATTTATGGGATGTAGAGAAGCATGTTTGAGCAAATTGGCATTGGTCCATAGGCCAGCTGGTGACAGGTTCCCTTAAAGGAAAAACCACAAGAAACAACAGACAGAGCGGCGATCACGGTTGAAAGAGTAGCGGAGGCGATATTTGTAGGTTTTTATGTGGTTGATTTCCTTACTAATCTGAAATAGTTTTCTAATAAAAGTTTTCTGCACTTATTGTGTAATCTAGTAATAACATAAAAACTTTTTTTTTTCCCTCTCGGTCAATAGCTTATAGTGTGATAGTGAAGGTTTTTTTTTTTTTTTCGTAAGTGACATTGCTTAAAGGAAACCTACCACTTCTGATGGTAGGTATTAGCTGTAAACACGGGCACCAGCTCAGGGTGAGATCAGGGTGAGCTGGTGCCGGAGATTACCTTCGCTCAGATCGCGGTTTAAAACACATTTTTGGTTACAGCCCCGGGCAGCTTTGTCGCTGCGCGGTGACACCTCCGGCACTCCTTATGGAGGGGCGCAGCGCTGAAGCTGCCTCGGAGCTGTAAAATCAAAGTGTGAAACCGGATTCTAGCGAGGTAGCGACCGCCAGCTCACCCTGAGCTTCACCCTAGCTCACCCTGAGCCACTGAGTCACCTGAGCTCACCCTGGCTCACCTGAGCTCACCCTGAGTCCCCTGAGCTCACCCTGAGTCCACCCTGAGCTGGTGCCGGTGTTTACAGCTTAACCGACCATCAGAAGTGGAGTTCCTTATGAAATACTTTTGGGGATTTATTCTCAAACATGGGGGGGGGGGTTATAAAGTTTTTGATGGTGTTAATAATTTTTTGTGTGATGATGACAGAAAAATGTTAATTGTGGGCATGTTTTTTTTGTTTTGTTTTTGGCGACGGGATAGATCCTAATATAGTTTTTGTTTTATCCTGCGATGGAACAATGGCAAAATGTGTGTGATTTTTGTTTTTGTAAGGGCGAGGGTTAGCTAGAGTAGAGTACCTAACTTTCTTTAAACTTTGCATGAATCATGAGGAATAACTCACTGACTGATCATATAACTTGTATTCTGCATTGGCACTGTTACTGGCACAGGGAAGAGGAAGTGGCGGCTTAAATGGGGACGCGGAGACTGCTTTGGGGCGGGATGGCGCGAGGAGAGGTTTGGGGCGGGGACTGGCCCCGAGGAGAGGCTTTGGGGCGGCGACTGGCCCGAGGCGAGGTATGGGGCGGCGACTGGGCGAGGGAGGTTTGGGGCGGCGACTGGCGCCGAGGAGGGGCTTTGTGGGGCGGGACTGGCCCGAGGAGAGGCTTTGGGGCGGCGATGGCGCAGTACAGGGATTAGAGGTTCTGTAGAGAGGACACCGAACATAGAAAGTAGATCTGGGTCGTATTTGCGGGTAGAAGACTTGCTATTTCTGTAGAGATGTAAGTCTGCGCTTTTCTGTTCCAGGAGTCTACACGTGGCTTCATGATGATGCCGTTGGTTAGAGCCGATGACCACACTACAGGGAGCAGCTCAGGAGAAACCTAAGGAACACTTACTAGTGCATCCCCTATCACTCAGGTTTATCTACTGTAAAACTAAACGACCTGCACTCCGAATTCCTGGATGTCTGTCCTGCGTCCCATGCGAAGAGCAGACCAAGACTCGCCAAGATTTGTTATTTTTTATGGTACTTGTAGCTTTGTCGCAGGGACATGGGGCCGATGTGGCTATAACCAGAGAGTTTGCATAGATACACTGACTGAGGGAACTGACACAATGAGCGTCTTGAAAGTGATTCGTATATAAGGCTTTGGGGCAGGGCGAGCAATTCATTTTCATTTAGGGTTGGATGGATAGAAATGCGGATTATATACGTAAAGGACATTCACCACCAGGATGAAAGGATTGTAAATCAAGCACACTGACACACTGGTGCAAATTAGCTGAGGGTCTCCAGGATCCCTAGATGTTAACGCATCCTGGAACCCCTTAGGCTCATTGAAATAATTTAACAGCCTTTTGGTAAAAAACCAGGACATTAGAAGAGGCAGATCCTGTAACAGGGGGTGCAACCAGTATGTCATTTTTAATGGATAAAGCTTATTTTTGGATTTTACCCTCAAGTGCTCGGCTTGCCTCTTTCTTCCTTCAGCTATGTTAGTGCTTGTTACAATCCTATCCTTGGTGGTTAGATGGTCCTTTAACGTCCGCTTAACCCCAGATACTATATACAGTAAAACAAATAAAACAATTAAACATACAAATAATGCCAATGAAAATATGGAGGGATAGTAATTCACTACATTTTTTTTAACAATCTAGCGGGCTGGGCCGGGTCAGAGAGATATATAGGTCGGATGTGGCCCTCGACTCGTACATGCCAAGGTTTGCGTTAGGCCTTAGGCGGATGGTAACACTGGTTTGCATCCATCTTTTAATTTAGAGAGAGACTGTGGTGTTTCACTACAGACANTACAGTGTTTGTGCAATGAGAAGTTATACAATTTTCCAGTACAGTATATTTTCTGAATCAATTCCTCAACATTTTCTAGTTCTCTGCTTGTGGTCATGTGACGTCACACAGGTGCGCGGCTCACTACATCCGTGGTCAAATGATATCACACAGCTGCACATATTGTTATAATGCAGAGCTCTGATTACAGTCTTTGATATAACAAGCTGTGCATCTGTGTGACATCACATGACCAATGATATAACGAGCCGTGCACCTGTGTGACATCACATGACCAGG